>VDFB02292998.1:0-101748 GCA_007258455.2 Sequoia sempervirens | reverse complement strand
GATGATGAGAATGAAGCCCATGATGCCTATTTACTCTTTTTCCTCAAGAGGTCGGCCTTCTTCTAGAACTTTCCCAAGTCACCTTCTAGAAGGAATATTATTTTATTATTTTGCACTTTATAATAAAATAATTATTCATAACATAAAGTGCAAACATAACATTACTTTATAACATGAGGTTTCTAAAAATAGAAACATATCAAGAAATCATTAGAACACCTCCATATGTAGACTGAATCACGAAACGAGCCAACCAATCAACTGGGTATCTACCAAACGACCCTCTTATCAAGCTCCATTAGCCTACAAGGATCAGGAATAGGCTAATTCCTCCAAAATCCATTACTCATGAAAAAGGGGACATTACAGTCCGCCCTCCCTGAAATTGCTTGTCCCCAAGCAATCTCAGCAACAAGTACAACTCTTCTCCACCTGGATCCCAAGTGAAAATCTGTGTAGTGTCCCAAACATCACCAAGCAGCTCTTGCAACACTAGCACAACCTGTTGAATCAACTCAATAGTTGATGTAAACCATGCCAAATATGAATGTGCAATGAAAACCGAAGTAAGACAACCATTGATCAATGAAGAATCTGGAAAGATCAAGTCACCAACCAATAAGTAGATAGCTACCCTATCATATGAAATAGGCAACCAATCCAAGGATGAGTTGTAGATACCTTCATTACCCTCCAAGAACAACTCTTGGGTGGCTGATCCACTAAGAGTGTCATCTCCAACAACATCATCCTCCACAAAAGAATGATCAACTTCCACACAACATGAAATAACCTCAAATTGTACCAAGTTCTTTGATTGAACAAATTTATCAACCTCATCACAAAATGCATCCTTCCCTTGAGCAAGGAGTCTTCTAATGTTGTCCATTCCTTTTTGTCTTGCCAAGTTGGAGAGATTGACTTTTTCTTTCACATCTTGAAGATGTTTCCTTGCATTTGCAGCCACTAATCTAACCTTCTTGGCCTCTCTCAACCATTCTTCATTCAACATTTCTGACCTTTTAATCTCTTCAATGCCAAAGTACAAAAAATCAGTCCTCTTGATGTCTTGATGTCCACCAATGGGTGTAGGGCTGCTATCAAAAGTTGATATCATATCATTAGCTTGGACATGAACACAAGCTTGCTTTTCATAAGAATGATAAGGCACCATGTTGCTGTCCTCAAACCAATCCGTGATGACATCATACCATTGTAGAATGCCTCCATCATCATGTGAAAACAAAACACTAGTGGCTGCTCCACTAAGTAGAGGATCAAATTCTACATCCTCCTTAATATCTTGTGCCTCTAATAAACCTTCATGTGAATGAACAACATTCATTGAGCTACTATCATGAGAAGAATAAGCAATGCTAAACTCACCTATTGAAGTATCACAAGAAACCATATCCTCAAGTGGCTACTCCAAAGCAACTGATTTATCTTCAAACACTTCTTGCTCTTCTTCATCCTTGAAGTCATCCGGAAGTGTCATGTGCCCATCTTCTTCCTCTATGCTGGTCTGATTTTTATTCTCCATGTGATCAACTGTATGCTAGTCACCAACAACTACAAACTCATTGTAGGGGTTTCTAGACACCTCACTTGTAAAGGCCTCTTGTTCTTGCTCCCTTTCATTTTGTGATGTAGACTTCTTCGAAATGGAAGTCATATACCTTGCAATTTTGTCTATGGTTGCAGGTGAGAGCAATTCGGCCATCTTTCTTTGACTTTGTATAAGCTTCTCCAATTCTCCCATCATGGCATTTAACTGCATCCTAGGAATAGCCATAATGTCTTCGTTCTTCACCCAACAGGACGACAGGAGACCGCTCTGATACCACTATAATGACCCTGCTCAAATCTGACCTCAAAATGCTGATTGAAGACTCAAGGAATTTCGTCAAACAATTCACATGCAAGGGTCATATGACTGATATAACATTTCAGTTTGCTTTAATGACTCTTTTCTTCAATTAGCATCAATGAGAATGCTTATAAATGACTCTAAATTGACTAAACAATGTCCTAGCATGAATGTGCAACTTATTTGGACAATATTCAACTCATATATATGATCTAAGCATGAAAAATGAACACCTACAGCCAACTGGTAATTTTAACAAACAGTTGGTATGCAAACTCTAATGTTGATTACTATGATATTTGATTGCACAACAACAACCACTTATTACTCCTTGATTTCAAATGTCATTCAAATACAATGCTGATTTCAAAATAGCCAAGACTCTTGGCAAATTACAATGTCATACAATTATGGTGTTTTGCTGATATAAAAATGCAAACCTACAGCTGAAACTATAGCTCCTAATATGCAATGCTAAATGAATGAAAATCAAAGGGAACCTAGAAGGAATGGTGACGCCTTGAGGATGAGCTAATGTAGCAAGCAAAAACCAACACAAAGACTCCCCCTTGAATTAAATCGAATTCCTCTTATGGCCGCCCCTGCTGTGACTTTCAGACCTTCAGAATAAAACATACAACATCTGCAACCTTCAATTACTATCATCCATCATCATTGCCAAGCTTCAAGAAGGTGATTGCCCAAATACCCATGTGCCAAAAATGTGCATATGAATTTCTATGAATTTATTTATGCCTTCATGTCCAATCGCCCCTGTTATAGCAGACTTCAGAAAATAAATAAATATCAGTCTCTAAAGACTTCCTCTAGCTCCTATAATGACCTCCAACCCTTGAAGAATCAAGCACTCCAAGTGAAAGGTGAAATCGATGGAGGAAGAGGCACTTGCAAGCAAACACATGCCTTCATTGACATCCTTGATATGACTGAATTTAATCTTCAGAAATTAGAAATTAATATCAGTTATTCTCTTCAATATTCGATGCCAATAACAATGAGATGAACCTCCAAAGGCAGCTCTCCAATCCTATATCAAAATCAATGCAAAATGTAGCTTCCTTATGCAAACTCGTACCTCCTATATGCAGATAATAATGTCTGAAGTAAGATATCAGACCTCAATATAAACTGATATAAAATCGATGAAGACTTCGAGCACCAAAAATGCCTTCAACAATCCTTCAATTCGAATCATACAAAAACTTAGCCAAAGGCCACTAAGTTTTTAACCAATGAAGCACAAATGAAAGTCTGAAGTAACTTTCCCCCAACTGCAATAATTCAAGTGATATTTCACACCCTCAAAATTGCATACCAATTGAGAGTTTTCGTTCTCAATGGCCAAAGACAACTGCAAAAACCCACAACAAACAACAACATCAACAACAAATCTGGATGATGAGAATGAAGCCCATTATGCTTATTTATTCTTTTTCCTCAAGAGGTCGGCCTTCTTCTAGAACTTTCCCAAGTCACCTTCTAGAAGGAATATTATTTTATTATTTTATTATTTTGCACTTTATAATAAAATAATTATTCATAACATAAAGTGCAAACATAACATTACTTTATAACATGAGGTTTCTAAAAATAGAAACATATCAAGAAATCATTAGAACACCTCCATATGTAGATTGAATCACAAAACGAGCCAACCAATCAACTGGGTATCTGCCAAACGACCCTCTTATCAAGCTCCATTAGCCTACAAGGATCAGGAATAGGCTAATTCCTCCAAAATCCATTACTCATGAAAAAGGGGACATTACACATTGTCTCCTATTAGTTATTTCCAATGTTGGAAAACATAATGTCCCCTATTAGTTATTTCTAGACATCTTACATTCTAATGGTGTCCCCTGTCCACTTTTCCTACATAGGGGACAATGTGTTTTCCAACACCTCAAACAATGTGAGCAGTTTTTTGTTCCAATCATATCAAGAAAGTGAAATGTCATTTTCACTGTAACCAAAGAGTTGTTCTAAAATTTGAAGGTGGACTTAATTACATAACTGACAAATGACAGTGTGTTTTCCATTAGGGAACAAAAAAGACGATGTGTTTTCTAATAGGGAAATAACTAACAAGGGACAGTGTGTTTTCCAACATTATTTGCACTGTTGGAAAACACATTGTCCCTTGTGGAAATAATTGACAAGGGACAATGTGTTTTTCAACACTGCAAATAATGCTGGAAAACACACTGTCCCCTGTTGGAAAACACATCGCCCCCTATTAGTTATTTCCAATGTTGGAAAACACACTGTCCCTTATTAGTTATTTCCAATGTTGGAAAACACACTGTCCCCTGTTAGTTATTTCCAATGTTGGAAAACACATTGTACCCTATTGCCAGGGATAGTGTGTTTTCCAATAGGGAACAAAAACAGATAGTGTGTTTTCCAACACTACAAATAATGTTGGAAAACACACTGTCCACTGTTGGTTATTTCCAATTAGTTATTTCCTTGTTGGAAAACACACTGTCCACTATTGGTTATTTTCAATTAGTTATTTCCCTGTTGGAAAACACATTGTTCCCTATTATTTATTTCTAGACATCTTACATTCTAATGATGTCCCCTGTCCACTTTTCCTACACAAGGGACAATGTGTTTTCCAACACTGCAAACAATGTGAGCATTTTTTTGTTCAAATCATATTTCCAATGTTGGAAAACACACTGTCCCATGTTAGTTATTTCTAGACATCTTACATTCTAATGATGTCCCCTGTCCACTTTTCCTACATAGGGGACAATGTGTTTTCCAACACTGCAAATTCATAAGGAAATAATTGACAAGGGACAATGTGTTTTCCAACACTGCAAATAATGTGAGCATTTTTTGTTCCTTGTTGGAAAACACACTGTCGCTTGTTAGTTATTTCCAATGTTCTAAAATTTGAAGGTGGACTTCATTACATAACTAACAAGGGACAATGTGTTTTCCAACACTGCAAATTTATAAGGAAATAATTGACAAGGGATAGTGTGTTTTCCAACACTGCAAATAATGTGAGAATTTTCCAACAAGAGAAAGGGAGAGAGAGAGAGAGAGTGTGTGTGTTTTCCAACATTGCAAATAATGTGAGAATTTTCCAACAAGAGAAAGGGAGGGAGAGAGAGAGAGACCTAAGAGGAATATGGAGAGTGAGAGATAGAGAGACCTAAGACAAAGATGCAGAGTGAGAGACAAAGAGACCTGGGAGGTAGAGAGAGAAAGACCTGAGAGGGAGATGGAGAGTGAAAGAGACTTGAGAGGGAGAGAGAGGGAAGGAGGGAGATAGGAAGTGGTAGGGTGGGAGGGATAGAAGGAGGGAGAGAAAGAGGGAAGGAGAGATTGCGGCTTATGTAATAAGAGATTGTTTCATTTGGAATTTAGTATAACATTGTCTTCATTCTCAGGTACATATTAGCCTAAAATAAAGGAGACATGGAGAGGTAGGTAGAGAGAGGTAAGGTTGAAGGAATAGAGGGAGAGGTATGTAGAGAGAGTGAGGAAAAGATGCAACACAAATTTTTCCTCATCTCCATTGCTCTTAGCTGTTAACAACCCCTGCTATTCATTGTCATGATCTTCTAACATTTTTTCATATCTTTTACTAGAATCTTTAGATAAGTTGCTCCCTCATCAACCCTTAGGATAGAAACATCCCTTTCTTGGATAGAGTTTTCAATGTCTTAAATACTTTTATGAAGCTTTGTAGCCACTTTTTTCTTAGCTTTGAGAATGTCTTTACGATTAGAGAATGTAGATGTTTCTTTTAACAAGCTCTTTACAAGACTTGTCTACATTTTTAGAAATCCTTCAAAGATCTCCCCTTTCCAATAAACCTCCTCTTGACACTTGGTTATTTCCTATTTCTTGATATCTATCATATATAAAAACTCACAATTGCAGAAATAACCTAAGGTACTGAAGTACCCTAAATCTGCAATGTAAGACTAACCTCAAAAACTCATTAGAAGGGTTAGTCTAAACACACAAATCTGCAAATACCTCCATGAAATAAAATACCTATGCTAAAGAAATGCCACAAGTAACAAAAAAACATCAAAAAGACATTTCAAAAGCATGATAATCACCTATTCCATGTTGGATTGGTGTCACATGTGCTAGTGACCCTTTCCCAACCCTTGATCAAAGCTAAAATGATAAAATGCAAATGGAGATGGTGGAGTGATGATGAACAAGATCAAATCTCAAATGAAGAGAGTAACCTTGCATAAAATTGTGGATTCTATGAATGAGGATTAAGCCTTCTTTTATAGATTTTGTTGATGAGAGATTGGCCAAGATGGTGAATGTGGGACTAAAGATCCTCCAATGAGAAGATGACACTTGTCAAGTGATGAGTGGTCAATGGTTGTGCAAGATTTGGGAAGAGTGCCCATGAGGAGAATTTGAATTCAAATTTGCAATAAATTTTGAGAGGGGGACAAGAAAAACAACAATAAATGCCATGTTTGACTTGTCATGTTGAGGGAAAATGAGGTTTTAATAAATCAATAAAATTGATTTATTGTGCAAGTGGAGATATCTAGATAATGCAAGTGGGATGTGATTAACATTTAATCAGGGTTAGATGATGATTATGCTGATTTAATGCTGATTAGATGATTTGACTTTCAAGACTTTGATAATTGATTTATTTAAATTAGAAAATGATGGAATATGATTTAGGATTTGATTTAAATGGCTTTTTGATTTATTTAAGGGTTGATGATAATGTTTATTTGATTTTAAATAAATGATCCTAGGAGATGAAATTACCTAATGAATGGATGCAAGTGCTCCTGATTAATTGATGAATGGTCCTAATGCAACGTCTAGTTCGGTTGATGAATGAACCTGATCAAATGTAGAATGTTAATTTTGCATGTCTACAGGTACTAGTAAGTGAGAATTATTTGTTAAAATTTAACATAGGTACATATCATGAGGAAGTATTGCATCATGTTAAAGGATATATATGTCATTTATTTTTGGGAATCTTGGTCATGGTGGTATAAGAATAAATTCATACATTTGTATAAAGAGTATACTTACACTATGATGAAGGACAAAAAGAAACATACTCTAGAGATGGCTGATTTAATAAACTATTTGAGTGTCATAAACTATTTTACCAAGAATTTGAAAGTAGTTATGACTAGATCATAATAGAGGGAGGGAGAGAGGGAAGGAGAGAAAGATGGAAGGTGAGATATAGGAAGTGGTGATGTGCATATGCCCCTATTTGTGGTGAAATTAGTGTTATAAGTAGGTTGGCCATAGATCAAACCCCTCTATCTCTATTCACGAGGATATAGTTCTTGTAGAGCTTACCAAAGAAAAGGAAAATGTTGTGGTTTTTTTTGTGTGTAGACAATTTAAACTCATCATAAGTTATATGCAAAATTCTACTTGGATAAAATTTTGGGCTTTGTTAGCAATATAATTAGAACAATGTAGGTAGAGAGAGGTGAGGTGCAATGTGTTAGTGTAATTAAATTAATTATTACACTAGCATAAGTTAACTTAGGTCATACATCATTTAGTCCTAGGTTGCATTTTAATAAATCATTTAATAATGGGGTAATGTCCCCTTGTTTGTAGGGATAAAATTCCTTCTAGAAGATGAGTTGTCCTTCTAGAACTTATCTCAACATTTAATAATTTTCTAGATAGGGTTCACATGTTGTCACATGTTGTTAGATCATGACACATGACAACATCTCATGCATCTTAGGTTTTCTCTCATGCCTATATATTCAGGAATTTTGTACATTTGTAATCATCCAATCTCATAATGTAGATCAATATAGAATCTCCATTGTGCATGCCTAGTTGCAACACTTTCTATGTGGTTGATTATCTTTCCTGGCAAAGGTCCTCCATTGAAAACTGTAGCTTCAGGGACCCTGTGCATCCATAATCTCAACACAATGAATAAAGATAGATGTACGCAAAGCTAGATACAAAGGTAGGGTGGGAGAGGTATAAAGAGACAGATCTAGTGAGAGAGAGAGAGAGGAGTACGTAGAGAGGTATTATTATTGAATACAACCCATGTATATACTACAATAGTTACTATATAGTTTTTATCATGTTTCTATCAAATGTTTTAAATTTTTTTTGAAGGGTTAAAATAATAATTATACCCTATTGGTTGTAACATATTTATGCTAATTTATCATAATTAAAAGATCTAATTATATCTCCAATATTTAAAATTTACATAAAGTTATAAGTTTATCCCATGATTTTGGATGGAGTGGTAAGGATCTTCATATCTTTTTTTTACACAAAATAAAATCAATTGAATCAAAAAATTGAAAATATGCTTCATATTTATAGGATGGAGGAGGGATAAGGATAATGTTTTTGGGTTGGTATGATGGAGGGGGATGGTGAGAAATGGTTTAGAAGAATGATAATAGATAATTTATTGACTTAAGATATTATTCCTGCTCTTTAGAAATTTAGGAAGGAGCATGTGGACTATGTGTAATGGTAAAATGGAAGGAGGGAGATAGGCAATGGTGTTGAAAGACCTTATAATGAAGAAATTGAAGAAAGAGGAAGTAGTAGTTCATAACAAAATAAAATAATAGATGAATATTAGATAGATGGAGGATGATATGGTAGATGTAGTGAAACAACCTTCATCATAGAATTAAGGTTGTATAGAGAGAGAGAGAGAGAAGTAAGGTTGATTCATCATTAGTGCCTCCTTCTCTTATATTATTTAAGATTCCTTCTCCTATAGAATTTTGTTCTTTCAATGTATGGTGCTCATTCTACTGAGCTCTATTTTGAAATAGAGAAAGATTTAGGACTTCAACTCTACTTGATATTTCAAATGTGAAAACTTCTTTTGCAATGGAAACAATGTTGCAATTTCTACTTCAATTCCCTCCCACCCTACCACTCCCTATCTCCCTCCTTGCCTCTTTCTCTCCCTCTAGATCCATCCCACCCTACAACTCCCTATCTCACTCCTTCCCTCTTTCTCTCCCTCCCTCTATCCCTCCCACCCTACCACTTCCTATCTCCCTACATCCCCCCCTCTCTCTCTCTCCCTTAGATTAATAAATTTATATTAGCCTAAAATTAACCTAATGAATGAATGCAATGATGATATATGTTAGGTTTAGGGTTTAGGGTTTAAGGTTTAACCTAATGGAGAGAGAAATAGAGGAAGGAGAGATATGTAGTGTTAAGGTGGGAGGGATAGAGGTACACATATAGAGAGGGGATGGGAGAGGTATGCATAGAGAGATTGAGAGGGAGGGAGGGGGTAGGGAGGGATGAAGGGATAATGTGAGGCGTAGGTGGAGATGGGTTGAATGTGTGTGAGGGAGAGAGGGAGGAAGAGAGATGCGAGATAGAGAGAAAGAGAGTAGAGAGTAATGTATTGAGGGAAGGGTATGTAGACAGGGAGAGGGTGAGTGGAGATAGTTAGAGGGAGGGATGGCAAGAGGGATCAGGGAGGTGTAGGTAGAGAGAGGTAAGGTAGGTGAGGTAGGTATAAAGAGAGTTGGGGAGAGAGGGAGGGGTAGGTGGAGAGAGGTTGTGTGTGTGAGGGAGAGATAGAGAGAGAGGTAAGGAGCACATGTAGATAGGTAGGATGTGAGGACCATCTACCTTATCTCTAGACATCATCATACAAGTGAAACTTTTCTTTTATTCCATTAGTCAACATCATCACCACATTTAAAAGAGATATGTATAAAGAGAGTTAGGGAGAGAGGGAGGGCTAGGTGGAGAGAGGTTGTGTGTAGCACATTGTGAAGAGAATTGTATTACTTATCAACTCAAAATATTATAATTTATACATTGGTTGTGTTTGTGATTGAAGTTATGATTAAGATTTTTTTTTTTTAAAAGCAATCTAGAGAATGCGGTCTTTATCGAACAAGTTGTGGATGAACAAGAAGAGGAAGGTATAATTCTTTCAAAGATATTGAAAACTATTTCAAAAAATTATAAGGGACTTAAAATTTGGTGCAGTAAAAATGACATTGAAATCCCTTTCTTCGTCTTATTGGAGCAAAAAAATACTCACATTATTTGTAGTGTTGGAAAACACACCGTCCCTTGTAAATTATTTCCTTATGATTTTTTTTTTGTTTTGTACACACCAACAATGTAATGAAGTCCACCTTCAAATTTTAGAACAAATCTTTGGTACAATAAAAAAGACATTTCACTTTCTTCATTTGATTGGAACAAAAAAATGCTCACATTATTTGCAATGTTGGAAAATACACTATCCCTTGTCAGTTATTTCCTTATGAATTTGCAGTGTTGAAAAACACATTGTCCCTTGTCAGTTATGTAATGAAGTCCACCTTCAAATTTTAGAACATTGGAAATAACTAACATGGGACAATGTGTTTTCCAACAGGGGACAATGTGTTTTCCAACAGGGGATAGTGTGTTTTCCAACAGGGAACAAAAAAATGCTACATTATTTACAGTGTTGGAAAACACATTGTCCCTTGTCAATTATTTCCTTATGAATTTGCAGTGTTGGAAAACACACCGTCCCCTATGTAGGAAATAATCAACAAGGGACAGTGTGTTTTCCAACACTACAAATAATGAGCATTTTTTTCCCTATTGGAAAACACACTGTCCCCTGTTGGAAAACACACTATCCCATGTCAGTTTTTTCCAATGTTGGAAAACACACTATCCCCTGTTAGTTTTTTCCAATGTTGGAAAACACACTGTCCCTTGTTAGTTATTTCCCCTGTTGGAAAACACACTGTCCCCTATTAGTTTTTTCCAATGTTGGAAAACACACTGGAAATAATGTGAGCATTTTTCATAAGGAAATAATTGACAAGGGACAATGTGTTTTCCAACATTGCAAATAATGTGAGCATTTTTGTGTTCCAATCAAATGAAGAAACCTCTCTTGCACTATTTCAACCTTATGTTCTTTCTATAATTGTGAAATTTTATATGGATTTGGATATTTTAACCTATTCAATTTTAACTTACCAACCATCTTTTTTGGCACTAAAATATCCTTACTATCATTGTGTGTAGGTGGAGAGAGGTTGTGTCTGTGTGTGTGTGAGGGAGAGAGGAATAATAAAATGTTTATTTTTACAAGACATGTCTACCATTTTAGATAAGGGTTGATTTTTCATTTTCCTTATCATATATTTCCAATTGTATTTGTTCCATGGAATTATTAAGTTCAAGAATATTTGACTTCATTTATTCAACTCCACTTATAGCATCATCTCTAACTTTCTTTTCTTGCACAAATTCATATGCAATACAAAACCTCTTGACAAAGGGATAAAGGAAGTGACAAAGAGCTCAAGGTAGGTGGAAAGAGAGAGAGGAGGGAAAGAGGGAAAAAGGGAGGAAGAGGAAGGTTAGGAGGGATGGTGAGACAGGAGCAATAGAGGGAAGTATAGAGGAATCGGGATAGGGAGAGGGCGAGGGGGGTGGCTTGTTTATAGAGGGAATATAGAGAGAGTTAGGGAGAGAGGGAGGGGTAGGTAGAGAGAGATAGTGGAGAGAGGTTGTGTGTGTGTGAGGGAGAGAGAGGGGGAAGGACAGACATAGTGAGTGGTAAGGTGGTTATTAATGAATGAAGAAATTATTTATGTTCTTGAGAAGTTGAGGGAGGATCCTATGCAGTATTTGCAATGGATAAATAGCAATGTAGAAGTGGATAAACTCAAGAGGTTTTGTATTGCATATGAATTTGTGGAAGCAAAGGAAGTGATAGATGATGCTATAAGTGGATTTGAACAAATAAACTCAAAGATTATTGAACTTAAGAATTCCATGGAGCAAATACAATTGGAAATATAAAGATAAGGAAAATGAAAAATCATATCTAAGTGCAAAAAAATACAATCAATTCCAAGTGGAGACATGAAAGTCTTATCGGAAAAGGCAGACAAGTCTTGTAAAGAACTTGTTAAAAGAAACATCTACATTCTCTAATCGGAAAGAAACTCTCAAAGCTAAGAAAAAAGTAGCTACAAAACTACATAAAAGTATTCAAGACATTGAAAACTCTATCCAAGAAAGGGATGTTGCTATCCTAAGCGTTGATGAGAGAGCATCTAATCTAAAGCTTCAAGTAAAAGATATGAAAAAGAAGTTAGAAGATCATGATAAGGAATAGAAGGGGGTGTTAACAGGTAACAACAATGGGGATGAGGAAAAATGTGTTGACGATTGACTTCTAGATGCAAAAGCAATAGTTGGAAGTGTTCAAGTTGTAGCTCTCCACCCTTGAACTTTGAACAAGCACAATGAAATTACTCATAACCCATTATGTTTTTCCAACCTACAATTATTTTATGCATTTATTTTTCCATCATATGAGTAAATTGAAACATAATTTTTACTCTAAATAACAGTTTTGGTAAATGTTAAGAAATTTAAAGAAGAATAAACACTCTAGAGAATGCACTATTTATCAAAACAAGTTGTGGATAAACAAGAAGAGGAAGATATACAATTTTAAAAGATATTGAAATCTATTTAAAAAATTATAAGGGACCTAAAATTTGTATTGCTACTTATTTTGGTAGTTTGATTTGAAATAATTGAATGATTAGAGAAATTATCTTAAAAATATTTTGTGTATGAGGAAATTGTAGATTCTATAAGGGTTAGGTTCATTAAGACAAAATTGAAGTGATATATTGCAATACAGTGGAAATAAGTATAAATGGAAAGGAATGGAGAGATGGGGATTATATAGAGAGAGGAATATATAATAATTTTAAAGTTGAAGAGTCAAATTATAAAAATTGATTATCACTTATAATTGTTGAAAATTTTACAAAATTTGTGATAAAAGAATAAAGGTGTGAGGAAATATATTGAAGATTCTATAAGATGATAATTGGCTTAGACATGGTGTAGTACATGAAGAAAAGGTGTCTAGATAAATAAGTGGATTAAGAGGAACCATGCAAGAATAATTGAGTATGGTAAGACAAATGAAAATTAAACAAACATATCAATTTGTATTAAATGAAGAAGAGAAGTCAAAGAAAATATTTGAGAATGTAGAATAGATACAAAATAATATTCCAAAGAGAAATACATAAAGATGGTGTTGGTACACCTTATAAAGAAGAAAGTAAAGAAATAAGTAGTAGTTCATAATGAAATAAAAGAATAGATGAATATTAGATAGATGGAGGAAGATATGGTAGATGTAGTGAAAGATCCTTTATATGATCTTATTTTAGATGTACAATAGGACATAGAATATTTGAATGCTTCCAAGAAAATGGAGTATTGGTAGAAGACCTAAAAGTTGTACAGGAGTTACAATGCTTATGAAGAGTCAAGAAGATGATAAATCACAATAAATAAATTAGATAGAGGTGAGTCATTGATCATGAAAAGAGTTTTGGTAAATAGTGATGGTATGGATAAAGAACTAGTATAAAGGAGAAGTCTATTTAGGACTATATGTAAGATTAAATATAAGTGTTATAAATTCATCATAAGCAATGCTAGTAAAGATATTTTGGCATCAAAAGAGATGGTTGATAAGTTAAAATTAAAAAGGTTAGAATATCCAAATCTATATAAAATTTTATAATTGTAGAAATAACATAAGGTGCTAGTAAGTGATCAATGTTTGTTAAAATTTACAATTATCATGAGGAATTATTGCATCATGTTAAAGGATATATTATTGTTGGGAATATTTTCCATGGTAGTATGAGAATAAATTCATAAGTTTGTATAAAGAGAATACTTACACTATGATAAGATCCAAATCAAAAAGTTAGATGTAGATATGTACCCCCAATATACAGTAAGTGATATGGAAGGGTAGGAGGTGAAGATGTGGTAAGGTATCCTAGGATGGGATGTATTGACACATAATCAAGAAATGATTGGTTTATGGGGCTTGATAGGTATATTATGGGGTTTGCATCATAGATTTCTAAACACATCTTTATGAAAATATGGTTATGGGGGAGGATGGTATATGGTATATGGTATTTAGGATTAATTAATAGGATGAATTAATATTTAGGATTAAAGATAAAATATGGTGGAATTAGTGTGTCTACAACATGCTACAAAGTGTTTCTAGACATCTTAGATTTCCTACCATTGAATAATTTCCATTTTCTAATTTCTAGCACACATTCCAATCCTAATAGGTCTACACATGTGGTATACCCCTAGAAGCCTCTTAACATAATCATTGCATGGTATACATTTTTTAATTCACAAGACTGGAATTGAGATGAATAAAATTTCTTTTATTTCTTTCTAAATAAAGAGGGAGAGAGGGGTATCGATAAAGAACTAGTACAAAGGAGAAGTATCTTTAGAAATATATACAAGACTAAATATAAGTATGTTTAGAATATACAAATCAATAAATTAATACATTTTTATAAACATAATACTTACACTATGATGAAGGAAAAAAAACACACTCTAGGGAGAGAGAGAGGGAAGGGGGGAGAAATGGAATGGTAGGGTGGGAGGGATAGAAGGACCCAAAATGGACTTAGTATGAGAGGGAGATGTGTTGGTGGATTGTGGGACATAGGGACCCAAAAACACTTGAATCAACAAAACTACATCTCAATCATCAAATAAATCAACAATGGAATATCAAACATGTATTGAATCTATAACATTATCTTAAAGAATATTATAAGGCATCACAAGGAGGAGCATCAACAACAATTGATAAATATGTTGTAATTTGTATCATCTAGTAAAAATGCCATAATTGGAGTATAACAAGAATCTAACACCTCCCGAATAACTAGCTCAAACAAGGGATTTGAGACACATGAAACATGTTTGGACATTTTTCGAATTAAGTGGGAAGAACCATGAGTATGATGACCACAAGAAGAACATGGGTGTAAGTAAAAACTAGAAATTATCTATCTCTTCACTCAATACATTATCTATCTCATTCATTTTGGTCTGCTTCTTTTCATGCATTTTAAAAGAAGATATCTTCTTCATTTCATACATTCTAGTACCTGTTGCCTCCAATTATGCATTTCCATTTTCCCATTGCACATAGTGCACATGCTCCTTCTACAAATTCTCAAGAGTAGGAAGAATCTCTTTAGACAATACATTATCTATCTCATTCATTTTGATATGCTTCTTTTCAAGTGTTTTTAGAGCATACTCCTTTTTCATTTCATAATGTATTCTAGTACTTGTTGCCTCTAGTTTTGCATTTCAATTTTCCCATTGCACATAGCGCACATACTCCTTCATCAACTACTCAAGAGTAGGAAGAGTTACAAAAAAATATTTCACTATAGTTTGGAAGAACTTATTTCTCTAAAGTAATGTGTAACTAGAGGACCCTATCTCCAATAAAATGGGTGTAATACTTGTCACAAAAGATTCTTTAACTTAAGAAATCCATGGAACAAATACAATTGGAAATAAATGATAAGGAAAAGGTAAAAACAAATTTAAGTATAGAAAAAGATAATCAATTGGGTGGAGACATGAAAGTCTTATCTGAAAAGGTAGACAAGTCTTGTAAAGAACTTGTTAAAAGAAACATTTGCATTCTCTAATCATAAAGACACTCTCAAAGCTAAGAAAAAAGTGGTTGTGAAGCTACATAAAAGTATTCAAAACATTCAAAACTCTATCCAAGAAAGGAATGTTGTTGTCCTAAGGGTTGATGAGGGAGAAGATGATCTAAAGCTTCAAGTAAAAAATATGAAAAGGAAGTTAGAAGATCATAAAAAGGAATAGTACAAGATGTTTATAGGTAAGAGCAGTGGGGATGAGGAAAAATGTGTCATGATAAACTTGTAGATGCAAAAGCAATAGTTGGAAGTGTTGAAATTGTAGCAAAACAATAAACAACTAAAATTAACCACTTAGAAAAGGAAGTAAAAGATAAGAAGAAGATTTTATCATCAAAATAAAAGGAGCTTAAGACTATTGAGAGAGAGATGCAATCTAAAAGACATGAAGTTGATAAAATAAAGACAACAATGGAAGGTGTTGCTTATGAAGAAGGACACATGGAGACATTAGAAAAATAGAATTTACAAGAATTTGAGGTAGTTTAGAGTTGAAGGTTGATATCAAGCACCTCAAGGCTCAAGTAGGAAATGCTCAATTTGCTTATAATAATCTTGTGAAGCATTTTGATAGATCAAAAATCAAAGGTGTTGTTGCACAACTCGTAAAATTTTAAACTACATTAATGGTAAATTTTGAAGGTTCCTTTCATTATACTCATGCTCCATAAATAACAAAAGGTTTTAATTACATTAATACTATTTTCTAAAATTGCAGGTTGGAAAACACTAGGTGTTATGAAACTTGAAACCCACATATTGTTGGAAAACCCTTTACACGTAACAACCCAATTGTTTAGTCACCCCTCAGGTCAATTTGGTTAGTTTTATGTATCCCTAACTTGTAACTCCTCCCCAAGCTCTCCACCCTTGAGCTTTAAACAAGCACAATGAAATAAATCACAACCCAATTTGGTTAGTTTTATCCATGCATAGCTCTCCCACCCTACCACTTCCTATAAGAAATAATTTTAGAGAACATCAAGATCAAATAGAAGATATGAAATATTAAAGAAGAAAGTGATAGAGCAACTAGGTCAATTTGATTAGTTTTAGTGCAAGAGAAAGTATATAAGGAGCTCATGGTGGAGATGAATGCAATATAAAAATAAATAAACTCAAATAAAGTAAGTTAAATTGGATTGATAGAACTAACTACTATATATGTACTCATCATGGTTGAAGGTACTCTCATTGGTCCTCATATCTTACCTATCTACATGTGCTCCCTGGGTTACCAAATATGAAATCTATTTTCAATTTTCTTATTCAATTGATTTTATTTTGTGTGAAATAAAGATATGAAGATCCCTCTCACTCCATCCAAAATCATGGGATAAAATTATAACTTTATGTAAATTTCAAATATTGGAGATATAATTAAATCTTTTAGTTTTGATAAATTACCATAAATATGTTACAACCAATAAGGTAGAACTAGAATTTTAATCATACAAAAAAATAATAACACTTGATATAAACATGATAAAAAACTATATAGTAATAATTATAAATTGGAAATGGTATGGAAACAGAAAAATTAATATCTTAGACTTACTAGGAGGGGGAGATGTGATGGTGGATTATGGGATATAGGCACCCAAATTGGATTTATAGCATCAAGGAGGGATAGGGATAATTTTTTTGGACATTATAATCCCTCTTAGGTCTCTTCGTCTCTCACTCTCCATCTGTCTTAGGTCTATCTCTCGCACTCTCCATCTCCCTCTTAGGTCTTTCTCTATATCCCTCTCAGGTCTCTTTGTCTCTCACTCTCCATCTACAACTATTTGGTATAGTAAAACTGGAATTTCACTTTCTTCATTTGGCTCTAGAACAAAAAAAAATGCTCACATTATTTGCAGTTTTAGAAAATACAATGTCCCTTGTCAATAATTTCCTTATGAATTTGCAGTGTTGGAAAATACACTGCCCCTTGTCAATTATGTAATGAAGTCAACCTTCAAATTTTAGAACAACTCTTTGGTTATAGTAAAAATGATATTTCCAACTATCCCTTGACAAGGGACAATGTGTTTTTCACTTTCTTGATATGATTGGAACAAAAAAATGCTCACATTATTTGCAATGTTAGAAAACACACTATCCATTGTCAATTATTTCCTTTAATAACATTATGTTTCCACAGTCCATGATCATTAGTAATCAAGATTTCTGGATAAAACTGTGTGCAATTTTTATCCAAAAAATTGCACACAGTTTTATCCAGAAATCTTGATTACTAATTATTTCCTTATGAATTTGTAGTGTTGGAAAACACACTGTCCCTTGTCAGTTATGTAATGAAGTCCACCTTCAAATTTTAGAACATTGGAGATAACTAACATTGGACAGTGTGTTTTCCAATAGGGGACAGTGTGTTTTCCAACATGGAACAAAAATTGCTCACATTATTTACAGTGTTGGAAAACACACTGTCCCTTGTCAATTATTTCCTTATGAATTTGCAATGTTGGAAAACACATTGTCCCCTATGTAGGAAAAATGCTTACATTGTTTGTAGTGTTGGAAAACACACTATCCCCTATGTAGGAAAAGTGGAAAGGGGACATCATTAGAATGTAAGATGTCTAGAAAGAAATAACTAACAGGGGACAATGTTATCCCTATCCCTCCTTGACGCTATAAATATGGATAACATTAATCATTTATAGTTTCATGCAATGGATTAATGCAATGATGATAGATGTTAGGTTTAGGGTTAAGGGTTTATGGTTTAACGTAATGGATTAAATCAACGATGATGATGGATTAACCCAAAGAGAGACATAAAGATGGTGTTGACAAACCTTATAATGAAGAAATTGAAGAAAGAGGAAGTAGTAGTTCATAATGAAATAAAAGAAAAGATGAATATTAGATAGATGGAGGATGATATGGTAGATGTAGTGAAACAACCTTCATCATAGAATTAAGGTTGTATAGAGATCATTGAACTTGAGGTATTTGGCATTGCAATATATAGATAAGATGCCTCCATGAAGAGTATGTAGAGTCCAACATGTAGTTAATATTGCTAAAAGGATAGAATAAATGTTTGAGATGATGAGGAATGTGTGGATTGGTTGGATGTATAAAAGAAGATAGAAGAGGTAATAAACTTAGAGAGAAGGTGAACATAATATAGAGAGGTAGGTAGAGAGAGATCTATGTAAGGTGGGAGAGTTAGAGAGAGGCAGTGTGTGTGTGTGTGTGTGTGTGTGTGTGTGTGAGAGAGAGAGAGAGAGAGAGAGAGGAGGGAGGGACAGGTAGAGAAAGAGGGGTATGTAGAGTGAGGGAGATGTGCGGTGGGAGGATTTGAGGGAAGGAGGGAGATAGAGACAATGCTTATGAAGATTCAAGCAAATGATAAATCACAATTAATAAATTAGAGAGAGGTGAGTTATTGATCATGAAAAGATTATGTTGGTTTAAAGAGAAATATACATTCCATTAGTAGTATTCAATCAACCATATGAGAGACCATATCAAATAGAGCAAGGGTACACTCCATTTTAACTCTATCTAATGAGAAAGGTTATTTAAAGTAAAAGGTATTGTCTATCTTCTTTATCTTTATGTTTATTACCTTATTTCATTTTCTTATCTTTAGACTAGAAAATCAATGAATATATTTTTATGGTAGTGATCCCCAAAAGAAAATAAAATAACTTTGGTGCCTTGTGAAAATGTACGTAGATCAAAATTTAATATGGTTGAATAAGTACAAGAATCATTTCCATCCAAAATAAAGCTTTTGGATTTAAGATTATTTGGTTAATGGGATGGGAGATATGCAATGATTAGGATGGAAAGATGCATGGATAATGAAAGGACAATAATGGAAAAATGATTCTTAGATTAATAAATTTATATTAGTCTAAAATGAACCTAATGAATTAATGCAATGATGATAGATGTTAGGTTTAGGGTTTAGGGTTTAGGGTTTAAGGTTTAACCTAATGGATTAATGCAACGGTGATGAAGGATTAATCCAAAGAGAGACATAAAGATGGTGTTGAAAGGCCTTATAATTGTTGAATAGGTAAGTGCACCAAGATGGTTCCCAAAAAGGGGGCTTAAGTGGCCACTTTTTTTTTCTGAAATTAGGAAATGTTGACCTTGGACGTGAAATTAAGGATAGTTACACTCAAAATTTTGAGATGGAACAAAAACAAGGATCGAAGTACTCCGAGTCTAATTTCTAAACTACTAATTTATTTTGAAAATGGTTAGATTAAGGGGTTCAAAAGAGGGATGCACACAAATTGGTGTTGTTTTTGTCAGAAAAACATAACATAGCAACTCTTGTACGACTTGAGCACGGTGAACTTTTTTGTAGTATTTTTAAAATCGCTACGGTCAGAAGTTAGCTAATAGCATCTAGTTGATGGAAATTTTTTTTAATAATTTTTTAATGAATATTTGATTTTTTTACTAATTTTCTAAGTGGGAACTTCCTGAAAAGCAAAATTTTGGTCGTGCTCCCACTACAAATTTTGGAAAATAATTGATTTTTTTTCTTTTTTCTTTTTAAATTTGTAGAATGGAGTCTAGTTTCTAAAAATGTAATTTATTTGAAATTTTAATCAATGGTTAATTTATAACAAAAAAAATACCAAACACTGCTTTTTTGCAAAAAACAAACATACAAACAAAAGAAATTATGGATGAAAGGCTTAACATTGTCAAAAAGTGAAAAGAATTACATAGTTAGATAACTAAGAGAGAACCTAAC
This sequence comes from Sequoia sempervirens, assembly GCA_007258455.2. Lineage (NCBI taxonomy): Eukaryota > Viridiplantae > Streptophyta > Pinopsida > Cupressales > Cupressaceae > Sequoia > Sequoia sempervirens. The sequence goes on along the minus strand of VDFB02292998.1, from coordinate 81,536 downwards.
ATTACCCATGTTTTTTATTTTGTCGATATTGAACTAGATGCAATCTTGATGGTGAGCACGGACCCGATTATGTGAAAAATTGTAGAATTTGTAAAAAAATGTCTTCGGCCTTGTTGGGAATGCCCTCCAAGCCTTTGGGTTGGTATTCCAAGGAAAATATTTTCACTTTTTTCTTTGTTTTTAACGCGAAATAATGCAAGCGCATTTTTTAAAACTTTTTTCAAAAGTGGCCAGAAAATTGGCACCCAACTTCATGCACCCGCCTGAAAGACCTTTGGATTTTGATCTATCAAAATGCTTTATAGGATCATTATCCCTCCTCCATGCTATAAATCCATTTTTACAAGGGACAGTGTGTTTTCCAACACTGCAAATTCATAAGGAAATAATTGACAAGGGATAGTGTGTTTTTCGATACTGCAAATAATGTGAGCATTTTTTTTTTCCATTCATATCAAGATAAGTGAAAAACACACTGTCCCTTGTCAAGGGACAATTGGAAATGTCATTTTTACCGTAACCAAAGAGTTGTTCTAAAATTTGAAGGTGGACTTCATCACATAACTGACAAGGGACAGTGTGTTTTCCAACACTGGAAATTCATAAGGAAATAATTGACAAGGGACAATATGTTTTCCAACACTACAAATAATGAGAATTTTTTGTTCCCTATTGGAAAACACACTATCCCCTGTTAGTTATTTCCAATGTTGGAAAACACACTGTCCCTTATTGGAAAACACACTGTCCCCTATTGGAAAACACAATGTGTCTTGTTAGTTATTTCCAATGTTGGAAAGCACACTGTCCCCTGTTAGTTATTTCTAGACATCTTACATTATAATGATATCCCCTATTCACTTTTCCTACACAGGGGGTAGTGTATTTTCCAACACTGCAAACAAGTGAGCATTTTTCCTACATAGGGGATAGTGTGTTTTCCAACATTGCAAATTCATAAGGAAATAATTGACAAGGGATAGTGTGTTTTCCAACACTGCAAATAATGTGAGCATTTTTTTCCCTATTGGAAAAAACACTATCCCCTGTTGGAAAACACATTGTCCTCTATTAGTTATTCCCAATGTTCTAAAATTTGAAGGTGGACTTCATTACATAACTGACAAGGCACACTGTGTTTTCCAACACTACAAATTCATAAGGAAATAATTGAGGAAGGAGCATGTGCACTATGTGCAATGAGAAAATGGAAATGTAGAACTATAGGGAACACGTACTAGAATATATGAAATGAAAAAGGAATCTTCTCTAAAAACACTTGAAAAGAAGCAAACCAAAGTGAATGAGATAGGTAATGTATTGACTGAAGAGATTCTTTGTGTGTGTGTGTGAGGGAGAGAGAGGGGAAGGAGGGAGATAGGAAGTGGTATGGTGGGAGGGAAAGAGGGAGGGAGAGAAAGATGGAAGGTCAGAGATAGGAAGTGGTAGGGTGGGAGGGATAGAAGGACCTAAAATGGACTTAGTGTGAGGGGGAAATGTGATGCTTGATTGTGGGAAATAGGCACCCAAAATGGATTTATAGGATGTAGGAGGGATAAGGATAATGTTTTTGGGTTGGTATGATAAAGGGTGATGGTGAAATTTTTTTTAGAAGAATGATAATATATAATGTATGACTTAAGATATTATTCTTTCTCTTGAGAAGTTGTGGAAGGAGCATGTGCACTATGTGCAATGGGTCGATAGAAATGCAGAACTAGAGGCATCAAGTATTAGAATACATGAAATGAAAAAGGAATATTCTCTAAAACACATGAAAAGAAGCATACCAAAGTGAATGAGATAGATAATTTATTGATTGAAAAGATTCTTTCTACTCTTGAGAAGTTGAGGAAGGTGTGTGTGCAGTATGTGCAAGGGGAAAATGACAATGCAAAAGTGGATAAAGTCAAGAGGTTTTGTATTGGATATGAATTTGTGCAAGCAAAGAAAGTGAGAGATGATACTATAAGTGGAGTTGAACAAATGAAGTCAAAGATTCTTGAACTTAAGAATTCCATGGAACAAATACAATTAGAAATAGATGATAAGGAAAAGGAAAAATAAGATCTTAGTGCAAAAAAAGAGAATCAATTGGGTGGAGACATGAAAGTCTTATCTGGAAAGGTAGACAAGTATTTTAAAGAACTCATTAAAAGAAAAAATTTCATTCTCTAATCATAAAGACACACTCAAAGCTGAGCAAAAAGAAGTTGCAAAGCTACATAAAAGTATTCAAGACATTGACAACACTATCAAAGAAAGGGATGTTGTTTTCGTAAGGGTTGATGAGGGAGCAATTGATCTAAAGCTTGAAGTAAAAGATATGAAAAAGAAGCTAGAAGATCATGATAAGGAATAGCAGGGGATGTTATGATAAGGATAATTCATCCACTTTTGCATTTCCATTTGCACATTGCACATAGTGAGGGAGGGAGGGAGATAGGTAGTGGTAGGGTGGGAGGGATAGAGAGAGGGAGAGAAAAAGGGGAGGATGAAGATAGAAAGTCGTAAGGTGGGATGGATAGAGGGAAGAAGAGAAAGAGGCAAGGAGGGAGATAAAGAGAGGTAGGGTAGGTGAGGAAGGTATAGAGAGTTAGGGAGAGAGGGAGGGGTAGGTAGAGAGAGATAATGGAGAGAGGTTGTGTTTGTGTGAGGGAGAGAGAGGGGGAAGGAGGGAGATAGGAAGTGGTAAGGATATATGGTGAGAGAGGAGAGATAGAGAGAAGTATAGAGGGATGGGGAGAGGGAGAGATATAGCGAGGTAGGATAGGAGGGATAAAGGGAGAGAGAGGAAATGAGGGAGACATGTAGAGGTAGGTAGAGAGAGGTAAGGTTGAAGGAATAGATGAAGAAGTAGGTAGTGTGAGGAGAGATAGGGAAAGGAGAGAGGGAAGGGGAGAGATATGTAGATAGAGAGGGGAAGTTGGGGAGGAGAGATAGATAGAAAGAGACAATGTGTTTTCCAACACTACCATAATGTAAGCATTTTTCAAGTGTTTCCCATAGCAAATAGTGCACATGCTCCTTCATCAACTTCAATACTGCAATAATGCGAGCATGTTTCCCATAGAAAATAGTGCACATGCTCCTTCATCAACTTCTCAAGAGTAGGAAGGATCTCTTCAATCAATACATTATCTATCTCATTCACTTTGGTTTGCTTCTTTTCAAGTGTTTTCAAAGTAAGAGGCAAGGAGGGAGATAAATAGAGGTAGGGTAGGTGAGGTAGGTATAGAGAGAGGGAGAGAGGGATGGGTAGGTTGAGAGAGGTTGTGTGTGTGTGAAGGAGAGAGATATGGAGTGGTAAGGTGGGAGGGATAGAGGTACATATAGAGAGAGGGTAGGAGAGGTATGTATAGAGAGCGTGAGAGAGGGAAGGAGGGAGGGAGGAATAATGTGAGGGGTAGGTGGAGAGAGGTTGTGTGTGTGTGAGGGAGATCAAATATTTGGTAGAGTAAAACTGGAATTTCACTTTCTCCATATGATTGGAATAAAAAAATGCTCACAATATTTGTAGAGTTGGAAAACACACTGTTTGGGCCGTTAGTTATTTCCTTATGAAAAGTTTTTTTTTTGAATGCACCAAAAATGTAATGAATTCTACCTTCAAATTTTAGAACTCTTTGGTATAGTAAAAATGTTATTTCACTTTCTTCATATGATTGGAAAAAAAATGCTCACATTATTTGTAGTGTTGGAAAACACACTGTCCCCTGTTAGTTATTTCCTTATGAATTTTTATTTTTTTTCATATGCACCAAGAATGTATTGAAGCCTACAAATTTTAGAACATCTCTTTGGTAGAATAAAACTTGCATTTCACTTTCTTCATATTATTGGAACAAAAAAATGCTTGCATTATTTATAGTGTTGGAAAACACATTGTCCCTTGTTATTTCCTTAGGAATTTTTTTTATTTTGTAAGCACCAAAAATGTGAAGTCCACCATCAAAATTTAGAACAACTCTTTGGTACAGTAAAAATGGCATATCACTTTCTTAATATGATTGGAACAAAAAAAAATCACATTATTTATAGTGTTGGAAAACACACTGTCCCCTATCAATTGTTTCCTCTAGCATAGTAAAAATGACATTTCACAAGTTCTTCATGAGGAGATAAGGAAATAATCGACAGGGGACATCATGTTTTATAGCACTGCAAATAATGTGAGAATTATTTATAGTGTTGGAAAACACACTGTCCCCTATCAATTATTTCCTCTAACATAGTAAAAATGGAATTTCATAAGTTCTTCATGAGAAGATAAGGTAAAAATGACATTTCATAAGTTCTTCATGAGGAGATAAGGAAATAACCGACAAGGAACATCATGTTTTATAACACTACAAATAATTTGAGCATGTTTTATAGCACTGCAATTAATGGATAGAGGTTGTTTTGTGTGTGTTAGGTTCTCTCCCTCCCTCTATCCATCCCACCCTACCACTCCCTATCTTCCTTCTTCCCTCTTTCTCTCCCTCACTCTATTCCTCCCATCCTACCACTTCCTAGTTGCCTCCTTCCCCCCCCCCTCTCTCTCCCTCTCTCCCTCCCTCTATTATGATCCAGTGATAACTACTTTTCAAATCTATCTTGGTAAAATAGTTTATACCACTCAAATAGTTTATCAAATCATCCTACCCTAGAAATGGTAATTTATAATTAATTTTGATCTTATTTATTTCTTCTTAGTATATACTCATTCTTCATTCGCCTCTTCTCTTTGGTGTTACTATTGCATATGGACTTAAATTTTCTCTAATTAATCTCATCTTCAATAGTTTATGTTCTTGGTTTTCAATTTTTTTGATTCAATATAGATTACTAATAAAAAGGATTTACATGAGAGTTTCATACACTATTGATTTCTCAACTCTTTAATATCCACTAGCTCCTCATTATATGTATAAATTTATTTGGTAATATTTCTTATTGGATCAAATAATATGTTGCCTTATAACTCTTGTGCAACCTTTAGGTATTCTACCAATAGTCCATTTTCTTTGGAAACATTCAAATACTCTTTGCCATTCTAGTTGTAGAATGTCCAAAACTGCTTGATATTTTTCTATCATATGATTTTCAAATAACTTGAAGCTTGATGAATGTGAAGAAATTAAATATTCAAATGCCATAGAAACTTCATGCACTCCAAAATCATTCAATACATCATGTGTTATTATTTCAACATCTTGTGAGGGCACACCATCATTTGGGGATGATCAATGTAGTTTGATAACATGCATTCTGATCTCATCTCCCCCATCACCCATTGCTTCTAATGATACTTGCATTGCTACATCCACTACTCCTTATGATTCAATAACATAAGATATACATTATCTTCAAGATATGATTACTTGGAAGACATTACAATCTTTTAGATTTGAGAGACACCATTGATTGTATTCATCTTCTCTTTGAGAGACTTGATTCTTCTTTAGTTGTTATGAAGGAAAATTTAAACCCTCCTCTTCTTTCTCCACATGACCATCATTGTTTGATATGGGTTTGGGGAATTTTGAGCAAAATTTGGAGGATACATATTTATCTTGAGAGGAGATATCTACATATTTGAATCCTATTCTTCATTCATCATTAATCTCCTTTTATTTTGTTGATAAAATCTTCTTATCTTTTACTTCTTTTTCTATGTTTTTTAAATATGTATGTTGCCTTATACCTTTTATTCATGGCAATCCATTTGGCATGTTGTTACTAGCCTTGTTTCCAATAGATTATATAAGTCTTGACTAGGCAATTTATATCTATCATAGATCTCATCACTCAATAGTAGACTTCTATCTATAGCTTTATCTCCTATCCATCTCTAGTACATTTTTATTTAAGGGTTTATAATTTAGTACTCACCTAATTAAAGTCACAAGTGCTCATGTGACCATATCAAAGTGATAAATTTTATGCCACCTCATGGCCCTAAGAAGTGTAGGATGATCAACTCCCTAAGTAAAGACTAAATTTCTCACTCTACTCAATGATCACTACCTTCACCATCTAAGCATGGTTGTATTCTTATCTCTTGAAAAGTGGGTGAAAATTAAATCAATAGCAACCTTTCATAGGGATGTCCAATGGGACATGAAGAAACTAAAGTAAGTTGGATCCTAAAGATATGCTTTGGGTTATCATCTCCCATCAAAATTACCTAGTCTTGTCTCTCATCCTATAAATATTTCTTACAATACAAGTCTATCCATTCATACAAGGACACCCATTATGTGATATACCTAGGATAAATTTGTGTTCCACTCACCTAAAGGTCCAAGAAACCAAAAAGTGTTTTGGTGTATGTCCCAATAAGTGAGGATGTCAAAAATATATGAATGGTGAGATTCGAACAATGAAAACCTATACCACCCTCATTAGTCTAACTCAACTAGAAGATTAACTTGATCTACTCTTGGGAGTGACTCCACCCAATCAAAGTATTATGTCTATTCTTTACTAGCATTCCATCCAATGCATTAGTGAAAAAATTGTTAGATCTTATAAAACACACAAAATAATAAAATTTATAGACATAAACCTATTTTATATGCTAGATTAGTGAATACTCTAATTCTCTAACTCTTTCTTCTCTTGTAACGTAAACCTGTTTTATATGCACACCTTCATCACGGGTTATAACAATTGCTAAACTGTTAAGTTTTTCAAGATAGGAAAAAGCTTCTAACTGGTCCAAATGATGAATATCATCTAGAACCATAAGGAAGCACTTGTCTACACTTTTAAAGCGCTTCATGAGATAGCTGATTCCTTCCTCTTTACATCCAAATTTGCGATGATATTGGCGAAGCAGATCTTTGAGAAGTTTACACTGCAATGAAGGAAATTTCCCCATTTTAGATACTTCTCGAATATGAGATAAAAAACATGCCCTGTGGTACTCTGATCGTTTCCAGTTGAAAAACTCTCTGGCTAGAGTCGACTTCCCGATCTCGCCCATACCAATGATGCCGAAAATGTTGGCCTGCTCTTTCTCCTTTCTCTTCTGGTAGAATGTTTCAAAATCTTGTACCAGCTTATCAAGTCCCACGGAGTGTTCTGCAACCTATTTGGGTGCTTTCCTCTCTAACTCTTTCTTCACTTCTAACACTATGCTTTTACATAGATCGCTATCGCTGAAATTACAAGGGAAAAGAGGATTTCATAAGAAAGACATCTATTCTGACTAAAGTTTTGTGAAAAGTAAAAGGGATAGATTTAAAAACACACAGAAGAAGCTTTACTTCTTATACTTGCTGGATTCAAAGCTAGCGATAACTGATTCATTTGTCAGGACCTTTTTCCAGGCCTTAAGCTGATCTTCGCTATACCTCCGCTTCTGTGTGTGAGTCACAAATGTATTGGCATACTTTCCTGTTTCAACGTGACGGAGATTAGAAGGCTGCGCATCGCCATAAAACACAGGAATGATCATGACAGTTGTCTCCAACATTAAGCGCAGCTCGTCCAAACACCAGACTGACCTTGCGTATCGTGGGGAGAAGATAGCTACGTGAAATGAAGCGGATCAGGTGGCAGTTGTAATTGTGCTCTGAAATCTGTCCACTAATGTCCCCTCAATCACGTCAATGAACTGGTAATCACTTGCAGAGATAGAAATACGAACGTGAGGAAAGTTGCTGAGGAGGGAGTGATTTTTGAATTTAACTTAGGCGCGCAAGCCAGCATCGATGCACCTGCCGGTTAGTTTCTCTGCCGTCTGCCGTTAGTCATTGCCGTTTAGTTTTCCGTTTCCTATCCCTCTTAAATTTCGGTGGGCCCCTGCTCGGATGGCATCATGCTATGCATGCTCCTATGTATGTTTTTATGCGTTTTTGTATGTACATAGGTGCGTTTTGTCTAGGAGTTAGCCGGCTTCAGTCATTATATGACACTTGTTTATATATTTTATAATTAAAAGAAATCTTCCCCTCGTTTTTCTGCAGACATCTTGGCAAAGTATTTTCTTTCTATAAGTACAAAGTTTGTCCATATTCAAAGTATCTTATCCGGATAAATCATGACCCAAGAGGATTGTTAGTTTGGCCCCTAGTCATGGGCAGATTAGGTTTGTAACTATAAAGAATTTTGTGGAAAGAACTAGAACCCTCCCGCGTAGAAACGAAACAGCAAGGGTCCTCTCCAACATTCTAGACGTCTCCACCGTGTACTATAAATTAGCCCTGGGCCTTACCCATCTCATACACAGAAAGCGAATTTGAGTCACTAAGAACCATTAATAAATATTTCCTAATCGTGCTAAAAACAGATTCATCATGTCTCTGGTTCCCAGCCTCTTTGGTAGGAAATCAAGCGTGTTCGATCCATTTTCTCTAGAAGTGTGGGATCCGTTGGGAGCTTTTAATTCCTCTTTTACCGGGGATTTGGCTCCTTCAGATTTTGCAAGGGACATAGCTGCCGTTGCCAACACACAAATCGATTGGAAGGAGACTTCCGATGCTCACATTTTCAAGGCTGATCTGCCAGGTAACTGATTTATTTTTCGCTTGCTTCAAGTTATATCTTCAGTCTGACGTTTTGGCCGTTGCATTTGCAATTTTTTTTTTTTAATTTGCTTTTGAGTATTGAGCTGACAGGGTTTAAATATGTTACTGATTATTAGGTCTGAAGAAAGAAGAGGTGAAAATAGAAGTGGAGGACGGGCGGATCCTGCAGATTAGTGGAGAACGCAAAAAAGAAGAGGAGCAAAAGAATGAGAAATACCACCGAGTGGAACGCTCGCGCGGCAAATTCTTGCGACGATTTCGGCTGCCGGAGAATGCAAAGGTGGAGGAAGTGAAAGCTGCCATGGAAAATGGAGTGCTGACGGTGACTGTACCAAAGCAACCGGAGCCAAAGCCTAAGGTCCAATCCATTGAGATATCTGGCTAATAGCGGAGAACAATACATATTTGGAGGGAATTCAGAATCGAATCGTTTAGTAATGGCGCTAGCGCAGCAAAATATAAATAAAATAAAGTGATGTTTACCCTGTAAATTCTGGTTTTACTTATAAGTACTAATATAAAGTTGTTTGTCTTATTGTGCCTTATGCGTGGTAATATTCACATTGTATTTTATCATTCTTTGTGGCTTGAGTTTCTATTTTCATGGATCTAATTGGAATTGGGTTTCTATTTTCATGGATCTAATTGGAATTGGGTTTCTATTTTCATTTCATGGATCTAATTGGAATTGAATTTCTATTTTCATGGATCAAGCAGTCTCACGAAAAGTAAAAAAAATTTCATGGATCTAATTGAAATTGGATTTTCATGGATCTAATTATTTTTCTATTTTCAGATCAAGCAGTCTCACGAAAAGTAAAAAAAATTATGCTCCGAGATTAATTAGAATCTTAATAGTGTATTCAAAGTATCAGAGTGTTTATTTGCATCCACTAAAAAAGGGATGTACAGAAAATATACTAAAATATACTAAATGTGTTTCAGGTAAAGTAAATAAATGCATACAAATAAAGATTAATTGAATATAAATAAAGATTAATTGAATTAGAAATGATAAAAACTAAAAGTTAGGCTATACAGATTTCCATAAAAACTTCACCTTTAAACAGTAAATGAAAAAAACTGAAAGTTATACAAACAAGAGCTGCAGAGCAGAGCAGCGAAGTTCCTGCCAAAGTGTCACAGTTTTGATCTTATCTTGTTGTGCTTAACTGTGCGTCTTAACAGTATTCAGTGAGTCCTGTGAGGTAAAGCAATTCTAGTTTCTGTTTGTACAAGTATTGATTACAAATAATACAGCAATTCTACTCTGAGGTAAAGCAATTCTAGTTTCTGTTTGTACAAGTATTGATTATAAATAATAAGCAATTCTACTCTTATATGACAGTGACTCTACATTGTTCTTCCTTATTCTATTTCAAGGGTAGCAGTGGCAGCAGGAGTTACTATGTTATTTTGTACAAGTGCAACGAAGTTTAACTAAGTTCTTATACAATTGCAAGTTTGACAAATTTGTGGGATGATGGAATAACTTGTTTATTTGTTTATTGGCACGCATACATGCCTCAAGGATTACATGTAAAATCATACAACATATGAATGAGCTGCACAGAGGATCAGACTGCAGTAGTAGCAGATATTGGTAGTTTAAAAGCAACTGATAACAAACCCTTTCTACAACAAATATTGGCAGTTTAAAAGCAACACATTTTTGCAGTTATTTTATAACTTTCTTAATAGACATTATATTTCTGACTATCTCAAATATGTGTTCTGTTTACACCCTTTGATCAACCCTTTGATCAGAACTCCGATCCATCATAATGTCATTAGCCAGCCTTCCAGTAGGCATGTACACCAGAACAGCATGTCCAGTCGCTTTGTGCAGATTTCAAGGAATAGCTACAACTATATGAAGTTAGTGCAACCACTCCCAAAAAGTCCACATTTGGCCAAAATACTTCCTCAAAATATAAAGCAATCTTGTTTTCATTGCCCACCCCTAAATCTGATATGGCTGCCTCTTTCCACTCTGGCAATGGTGGTGGGTCAAATTGTATTGTGTTTGATTTTAGGACACCAAGAGGTACTGTAATGATGGCCGCATCAACTACAAAGGTTCTCCCATCCGCCACAGCAACTTGTATGCCATTATATCATTGCACCATGAGGCCATATCCACCTTCAAGGAGCTCTCCCTGTACCCAAAAAAGGATTAGTCTAAAATATAATTTCGATGGTAAACCACAAGCTTTACTTCCAATTTGCACATTTGAAGAGAAACTATAATCGGTTTTACAAAATTGTGCGTTACCTGGTCCCAGGTTTTCAAAAAAATGATGTCTGCATCTGTAGCGAGCCACCCTTACATCCTGCAGATTTTTTTAAATTAATATACAGGAAAATTAAATACTGGTTTTGTGTGCGTTCTATGAGTAAACAAACAAACGGCTCAAATAAATACAATGTGTCAAGATACAAAAGTGACAAAGGAACCAGATGCATTGTGCTTGGAACTGAAGCACAAAAATGCAAACGCTTTCCCTATCCCAATGCCTCACTTTTTCCTGGACTATCTTTGCAAGAAGATCCCTGGTGAAGAAACCGTCACTACCCTGTTCTAAGCCTCTGAAAGAAGACCCATGACCTACAGCTTTCACAAAAAGAGAGATGCCTGTAAAATGAACCCTAGCTGCCATAGCCAGGGAAGAAGAAATGCGTTAAGAGAAAACGAATGAGAAGAAAGATAGAGGGTGCGGTTTAAGGTTTTTTTTTTTTTAAATGCTTCCGTGTTATTGAACATCCACCCGAACACAGTAACAAAAATGCGTAAAGTTGCAAAAAGAATATAACGTAATTCTAACACAACAAAATTTTACATAGCCCTAAAGTTGCAGGTGTGCATGTTTGCAAAATGTGGTAGCAGAGACAAGGCACGTGAACAGCTTTCAACAATGCCACCCGCCCAACGAATGCAGAGATTTTCAGCCCTTTCTGACAATCTGCAGGAGCCTTCCTTGATACTCGTGCGCTCTCTTGTATAGGAATGCTCGCAAAGCCCCTGTCAATCTACAAACCACCAATCACAGACTGCCAAAAACAACTATTGAATATTTGAAGTAAAAAATATGCATCTTTCTGACCCGACTAGCAAGCGAGAAATAAATCTAAAAAGGAAACTGAAATCTGATTGGCTATGACAACATAGTTTAATCACCGTTTAAAGTTTGAAGGCTTCGCTATAGTTCCCGGTAGAAACTAATAAGTTTTCGAGAAGCTCACGCTGGGCACTCACTATGCAGGTCGCTTTCACGGGTCCAGGAATTTGACGTGAAGGCAATAAAATTAAAAATGTCATAATGTATTTTCACGTCCACTGATTTCATTGTTATGTGCAGGTTTGAAAAACTCCTCCGTTTTTAATGCCCCTCGCCGTTGTCACTTTAAACAATGGTAAAACATTTAAAAATATTATACTATATTTTACATCTCCTGCAAATGGTTTAAAGGGGATAATATTTTTAAGTGGATGAGAAATTTTATATGTGTTAGTTGATTATGAAAGATTCATGTTTTTTATATTTGCTTTTATATAATTAGCACTTGCATCTATAGGAGGTTCAAGGAATCGGCTGTTAGGAATGTAAAAGTAAAACAATAATGAATTTGAACATTACATAATTGATTATATTTAAATACAAATATGTATAATTACACTGTTTAACTCTTGTGGATGTCTTCGTTGTTTAGAAATAAGTAAATTCATGCGACCAAGTAGTAGCCAATTTGCATCTACTAGAGTGAAAATCGAGTGTCGTTTGTATTTGTGTATCTTAGTTAAATTCACCATCAAAATCTTCTTTGTCAAGCCTTATTTTGAAAACATATTCAAGTTCATCCTAAAAAAAAAAGTTAAAATTACTGAAATTTATCACAATTTTTTTAATTTAAATCAAATTCTTTTTTTTTTTTTTATAAAATATAAGTGAACCAACAATATCCAAAGGAATAGTAATAGAAGTATGGAAGAACGAATAAATAAATGAAATAAATTCATAAAAATGAGACATGGCAAATATTACTTTGTTATAAAATTAGTAGATTTTTAACAAATATCATGGAGATGGTTGTGGAATGGAATAAAGGTAGAATTATTTTCAAGAGAATCACTCAAATATATAGAGTAGGTTATTCAAATATATTCACACCAGTGGTAAGATGTACTACTGATCGGTTACTCATACAAGTAGAATATTTTTCAAATTGATATACAATCAACCTTCCCCATTAATTATTTGAATGAAGAATTTTATTGGGAACAATGACAAGGCTATAAATTTCAAGGCAAAGATCACTTTCAAGGCAAAGATCACTTTCTTTGCAAGTGAAAAAAAAATTGTATGGACTAAACTAGGATCTTTATGCTTGGTACATCATGATTGACAATTATTTTAAAAGAATGGATTTAACAAAGGTATATTGGAGCTCATTTTGTATGTCAAACATGTGGTTGATGAAATTCTTATTGTGTGTATTTATGTTGATTATCTTATTTATACAAGGAATTGTAAAGATCTAATGAAGAGATCTTAAGAGGAAATGACTCCAGAGTTTTAAATAGAAAAGATTGTGATAAATATATTATTTTATTAGTATGAAAATGCAACAACAATAAAAGGGTATGCTCATTTTACAAACCATGTATGTAACAGATTTATTGAAGATATTTGACAAGTGGTTAAAAATCGATTATCTGAGGAAGATGTTAGTTCATTTATTCCTCAGTGGCTGCAGTTGAGATGCTTGAACGGGTACCTACTCCCGAAATGCCTACTTCCCCTTTGCATACCTACTTGAGTGATCCATCTCCATCTTCTACCTGCCAATATTCCGTTTTAGATATATGCCTCACATCGAAATCTTCCATTATTCTTTTAGCTTCTTCTTCTGGAACACTGTAGAACTTGGCTAATTTACTGCATAGTATTGATCCCGTGTAAATAGAAGTTGGAGCTTTTCCAGGGGCTTTCCTGGTCACTTTGCCAAGGATCTGGCAATTTGGTCCCTTTGTTAGTGGAGCCTGCTTGCATCTAATCAAAGGAAGTAACTTGGATTCTTAACACAGTTATCAAACCTAAGGTCTCAAATATATTCTGTTAGCTCTTCTCTGTGTTGCCCGAGCACTGAAATCTTCCTGTCAGAGACTTCTGCTCTGTTCTCTTTGCTGCTAATTCCTTCTGCATATCAGATGCAGGAGTAGCCTTTTCTTTTTGTGCTTGTGAATCCACATATGATGGATACTCAGATGCCCTAATCTTCTCATGCATAAGTAAAGATGATTTCTTTAGAACAATTGATGCTTATTCTCTTGTTTAGAAATTGTAGGTTGTATCGCTCTCTCCTGATGTAGCATTGCCAGGTTATCTCCTGCTTAGAACATGTTCTTCGGGCTTCTATCTAAGACAACCCCAACATATGGATTGTCCCTAAGATCCTTCTTCTCTCTGCTTGATGGTGTTTATCAGATTCGGTAACCTGTTATTCTAACAAGAGTAGGGAGAGAGGGACTGGAGAAATGGGACAGAAATACAACAAGACAAAAAATACAGAGTTGAAGCTGAGATGATGTGGAGATAAACACAATATCAATAATTAATAGGTATCTTAATTTGAAAGCCTTTGAAAGGACGGGGAGATCCCACTGCTGCTATACATATTTTTTACTCATTTGAGCAATTATGATTAAAGGCTCCTTCACTGGCTTTGAGCCATTTGGGCTATCTGACAAGAGGGAAACTTGAGAAAATGAATATTTTTTAAATAGTGATTAGCAAGTATTCCTCCAAAAGGTAGATAGAATGCACCAGAGTCATACATCCTCCCTATGAATCCCTAGTTGGGTTAAGTTCCCTCTGGTAAGCTAGAAAGTCTTAGAACAAAGGGGTTGGCTGGTAGTTTATGACTGCAAATATATGTGTGATTTTGCTTAATGTCATTCCACAGTGGATAGGATATAACTAAATGCAAACATGTGTTCATCTTCCACTTTATTGTGTTACACAACTGACAGATTCTTTGTTTCCAAGGTGTATTTGGGAGGGTCGGTCTACTAGTAGATTTGTATGAGTTGGTTTCTGATTGACATGAATTTAGCCCTATTATATTTATTCTCCATGTTGTTTAGATAAGACTGGAAAATTGGCTTTTTAAAAATGTTTTGCTAGTTACTCGACTTTTACTTACCATCAATGCATATAAGCTCAACCTTAAAACATACTGATGGATAATTGCAATTTCTTACAAGTCTATGATTGTGGGTTCGTGTGATAGATTGGGGTCAAGAATAAGTAGAAAATAATGAGATTGACAATCTGACAGCCATCCTCTGGGACATAATCTTTATTCCTATCATGTCACTAGTCTGTTGGGTTCTTATGTGGACAAGCTTGGGAAGATGAAGAAGGTTTTTCTGTTTATTATAATCTCATGTTTAATGTGAGCCCACCTAATAGAATATCATTGTGAATGGGGATATAAAACAACATAAGATCTGTTACTTATTTACATGGAAATGTTTATGAGCGAACATGGATTTACATGAACATGTTTATGAGCAAATATGGATATATTACAATATCTTGTATGAAATACACAAAATTTTGAAAGACCTTCAATACACTATGGTGGGGAGTGACATTTATGTATTTCCTAAAGACCATAAAACAATGGCAATTTCAGAGCAGAAAATTGTTATGTGAAAACCATCCAAAGCTATGCTCAATGAGTAGCTTGTCTGACGAGAGAAATTCTAATAATTTATCAGAAATTAAATGTTCTTATCACTTTTTAGAACTTTTGGGCTAGAGTTCACATTCAAAGTTGGTCCTATCTGCTGTCTCCTGAATGTGTGTGCTCTGTATCTTGACTATATCTATTCCAGAATCTGGTGAAATGAATATTTGATCTGTGTCTAGAACAAAAACAGTCAAAAGGAATATCTGAGATGTAGAGGGGGTGTGTCTGGCAATATAATATGCTTCTGGCTATTCTAGTCAAATGTTTTGTAGACTTTATATTGTTGTCCACATAGCAATGCAAGATTTGACATTATGAACTTTGTTTGGCAGGTGCTTTCGTATAACTGGTATGAAAAAATGGCTTCCCAATTGGTGTGAGTAAAAACTAGTAAATTTCTTCCAAAAATACACTTAATAAAATTAATAGATTTGTTTTACTCTGCAAATGTGTGAAAAAATAAACATTAGGCTAAGGGGATTCATACATCTATGTAATTATTGAATCAAGCGCCCACCAGAGCGCCATTATAGCTTTTCCATTGAAATGTTTCATGGGTGTGGCGTGTGAAGCCAACAAAGGTGAAATTTTACGACGGACAGGTGGGCGATCATAACAATGGTGGGAAAGACGGTTTCGGGTCGTTATTCGAAGTGAGAAGTGATGGTGCTGATGACGCCGTCCCAAGTTGAAAAAATGCCACCTTCACAAAATCAAGAACATCCTTTGCCTGATAATGAGTCGCCCAATACTGTAAGTCGGCCCCTTGATGAAAATCTCTTCTCTGATCTTAATCTTTACTCAATCAGCAAAAACCCAGTTCTTGAAGACCAAAACCCTTTATGTTTGGATTTAAACAGAGAAAATCAAAATAACAGAAAGGGTTCGACCTCTGCATCAGCATCCACATCCATATTCACATCCTCATTATCTTTGTTAGTTAATACAAGGTCAGTGGAGACTTTTGGAGCCAAACAGAAACAATAGATAAATGTCATGGGAAAAATGCAGTACCATTTGCAGCTATCTATGTCTCTGTAGCTCCAAAAATTTAAGGGAATTCTGATAAAAGATTAACAACAAATGATTGATATTTATGCAAAACCTGGGCAGATTCGGGGCCACATTACCTACATCGTTCAATGTTCATCAACTCCCCTAAGTTCTTTTAATGGTGAAGTCCTCCTCAGTCCTTCCCCAAACCAAATTAATCCAGAGGTGGGGATCTTACAACTGGAAAGATGCCATATTCTTTCATGCATGCAACCAAAGAGGTATCCTCATTTTCCAACAAACCCTCTTCAATCTGTTCACAATAAACAAAGAGTAGATCTAAAAATATCAGGATTGTAGACCTTTAGATTTTTGAGTTGGACGCAGAGCTGATTTGATTTTTTACAGCTGTAAGATTGACGTAAAGTGGTGAAATGCATTTACTGCAAAGATAACAATCCTATCTACCAACAGTGAAAAGTATGATGGATTTTTTTTGCCTGGAAGTTGTATCTGGTGAAATTAGATTGAAATATCACTAACACCATAATTATGGAGGCATTTATGGCACTGCATTCACAAAAAAATTTGATAGGATTTTACAGCTACCAGATTCATTGGAAGATTTCCTTTCCTACCGAAACAAATTTGGTGACTGGAAACCAATAACCACTCGCAGTTTAACGGCATGTGTGAGACAGGTTGCAGTTTAACGACATGTGTGAGACAGGTTTACAGGGATAATGTGGACTGACAAGTCCACAATAGAAGATTTTCACGTCTATTGATTTCATTTTTATGTGCAGGCTTTGATTGTAATTGCTTCTCTCTTAATTTAGAAAATAATTCATATATTTATAGTAAAAAAATAAATTAATAAATTAAACTGTAGGTCATCTCATTTAAATTTAAATTTTAGGATTAATTTAATGTCAAGACTTTACATTTTGAGGTTAGAGATTGACATAAAGAAAAAATCAAATTTGTCAGACAAAACACCTGGATTAGGGCGCTAGCGCTCCTATCTAACATTTTTGCACACATTCAAATCAGATTTACAAGTTTAGGGTCTACTTTTAATAAGGATTTATTCAAAAGACGAGCACTTTTTTGGGTTAATTTGGTGATATATGATCGAGAAGACACTTGTTAGGGTAGCACTAACATGATCTCTTGGATTGATAGGAAAGGTCAAGGTTAGGGAATGTCTCTAAAATGTATTAATCGAGAGGATACTAAAGCGAGTTCCAAATAAACCATGAAATTGTACTTTTACCTTAAAGGAGTATAATTTCCATTACATTAACAAACTCTAATAGGTATTCAACTTAGAAGAAAGACTAGCCTTGAAAATTGCTAATTCAACTCTAGTGAGAGGTTGATCTCCAAGATGAATAGTGTTTTGTTTGGGAATTTCTTTGTATGTCATGCAAACAATGACATGGTTTGATAGTGGTTATCTAAAAAATAGAAAATAAAAAGAAATGTGGAGGTGAGTGTCACATCCTGTTTTTGAGTCTCTTGACTATGTTATATTCTCTTTGCATTTTGATTATGATGGTAAAAATTTAAATTTTGAACAATTAGAATATGATAATGAATTAGTTTTAATATCATTTGGACACTATTTTAGTTATTAATCATATGAAATTGAATTATATTGAGATGAAATTGAATGTTATACATTATGTTCTTGTGATTTATCATGTCATACTAACTACTTCAATGGTTTGATGAGGTGGATGCAAGAGATAGTTTTCACCTCAAATATTATAAAGAAGAGCATCACAAGAGAGAGAAGTAGATCCGAAAGAAAATCCAAAGCCATCATGAGATTAGGAACACACACACTCGTATAATTTAATTTGGTTGTAATAATTGTGTATATTTGTTATGACATATTGATTGTGGTGCACCAACTTTGTTAATGTTTGCATGCTTCATAATTTAAAATGTTGTATAAAACATTTTATTGTTATACTGGTTTCTATTACATGTGTTTCATTGGATAGAATAATGTTAGAAAGGTAAGCATGTTTGAAATGAAAAACTCTATTCTAGGTGTGCAAAATATCTTTTCTATAGGTGATTAGGATAAAGAATTATGTATATATTTAGTTTTGAATCTCTTTATGTATATATATTTCTTATATAGTTAAATTGGTATATTTTTAGATGAGCAAGGTATGTGTGTGTGTGTGTGTGCATGTGTGTGCGTGCTTCTCTTCTTACTTGCCTTCCCTCTTTGCATTTTTTGAAGATACAATAGCCTTGGATCTCTTTCTTTTCAAACTTGTATTCATGCAACACACATAAAGAACTTGTTCTGTCACCTGACATAGTTAGAATTTATCAATAATTTTTATAGACTCATCAAATTACAGTAAATAAAGGTTACCAAGAAAGCCCAATTGAGGAAGTCATTCAAAACTATAATCTTACATAATACGATGTGTGAGATACAATTATCTTGTGAAGTAATAATGTTTAGAAGATTAGCTACAAACTGGAGGTTTTCCATAAAGGGAAGCCTTCATATTAGTTTACATAATTAATAAATGCATGCCAATCACATTGTGAGAGAAGTATTCTAATTAAAAGGATGGAAAGGTTGATGAATTTGGCTTATACCTCTCAATTGTATTTATTTAAAAGAATTTGTTAGTGTCTTTAACTAATCTATTTCTTCCAAGAAAAGTATCAAACATTCTTTCTTAGCTTTTACATTCTTGTATTTTGAATTAATATAATAAGTTAATTGCAATTAAATTGACACAACTTCAATGATTAAATTTTGTTTCTCATCACTTATGATCAAGATTATTTGACATTAATATTTTTAACTCCATCAAACCTAGATGACGGAAAATTTTTTATAAATGAATTGGAATACTTGCATGAACTTTAAGAAGAGGAGATAAGTGATCTACCTTGACTTGATGGACTCAAATTTTAAAATTACCATGGTTAAAATTAGAGTATGTCACCAAAATAGGTACAAAATTTTATAAATGAATTGGAACACTTGCATGAACTTTAAGAAGAAGAGATAAGTGATATACCTTGACTTGATGGACTCAAATTTTAAAATTGTCATGGTTAAAATTAGAGGATGTCACCAAAATAGATACAAAACAAGGTGAAAAAATGTGAAGTGTGCACTTTTTATCACTACACTTACAATTTCATAAGTAAATTTATCTATATATTACAACTTTTAAAATTATAGAGCTAGAAAAATATATAAATTTTACTTTTATATTTTTATTTTACAGTTAATGTGTGTAATGAATGTTTAGACATGTGAAGCATAATAAAAGTAAATGTTTAAGAATATATGCGAATATAGTTAAGATATGGCTAAAAGTATATGCAGGATGCATAAAAGGGAGAGTAATAGATTGAGAAAGAGCCCAACAAAAATATATGCAAGGACACATAAAAGGGAGGGCAATAGATTGAGAAAGAGCCCAACTAAAATATATGTGAGGATGCATAAAAGGGAGAGTAATAGATTGAGAAAGAGCCCAACTTTATATAATAGTGTGCCATTTGTCAATTCTTTGTTATGGTAAACCAATCCATCAAATATAGACCCAAAACCAAGTGAGAATTGGGATAAATATGCAAATTTCACCATGACAAAAAACTGTTCTTTTTAATTCATTATGTAATTCACAATAGACTTATTGACTAATCTACATGAGGTTGAATCATATAGGGAAGTGCTTGAGGAAGTTTGGAAAGGGTTAGGATATTGTGAAAATTTAAATGTTCAATTTTCTATCTTAGAACATATTATTTATTTTTTTCAAATGAAATATATAATTATAAAAATTATCTAAATCAAAATAATTTGTACATTATATTAAAATATATATTTAATTTTTTATACTTTTTTAATAAAAAATAAAAGATAGATTTTGAAAATATATAACTTTAAAACCAACAAATTTATCTTAAATAAATCTATGAAAAACATAAAGTGATATGGATAGAAAGAGATAGAGAGATGAGTGAGAGGGAGATCGAGAGATGAGTGAGAGGGAGATCAAGCAAGAAATAAAGATAAAGATATAGAGTAGAAGAGATGGAGGGAGAGATGGAGTGAATAAGATAGAGAGGGAGACATTTCTACAGATGGAGGGGGAGAGAGGAATATAGAGGTAGAGATGAATATATAACGAGAGAAGAGGGAGGAAAATAGAGAGAGATATAGAGAGGGGTAGAGGGAGAAATAAAGATAGAGAGAGATAGGGAGATAGAGGGGGAGAGATAGGGATAGATAGATAGAGAAGGAGATAAAGAGATAAGGGGGTAGAGGTGGAGAGATAGAGATAGGGCGGGGAAGTCAAATTATATCTATATTTAATAAAGTATAGTGTATATAAATCTTAAATATATAATATCTAAATATTATAATTTATGCTAAAAATAAGATATATCTCGACATTATTTATATATGTTATTTAATAAGATAGATATATAAATAGTTATCTATCTTTGAAGTTGTTAGTTCAATGCACATTTTTTCTTATGAAGTTTCCTCTATGTTAAAACTGAAACTTGCTATCAAACACAATTTAGTCTATTTCCTTCCATTTCTTATTTGGAATGTTTGAAAACCAAACTTATATGTATATTTTTGCAAAATATAGTGAATAATGATGGCACTCTTATTGTAGATGATAATATATATAAATAACGTTGAGGTAGATCATTTTCAAGGAGTGGAGTGAATTTTTTTAGTATTTTGTTTAACTTATTTTATTATATTTGTATCTCTCATTCAATCGCTCCCTCTCTATATGTTTATCTATCTTTCTCACACCACTTCTATATTTCCCAAGTTATATATATCTCTATCCCTATCTCTCCCTCTCTCCTTATCACCCCCTCTTTCTATTTATCTTTAAACTTCGTCGCTCCTATCTCTATTTCTCTCCCCCCTCTCCCTCCCTATCTATCTATTTGTAAATATATATCCCTCTCCATATCTCTCTCTCACTCATATACATACACTCCCTCTTTCTCCTTCCCTACCTATATCTCTATCTCTTTATCTTTTCACCTATCTATACCTCTCTGTTACTTATCTTTATCACCTTCTTTCTCTCTCACACTTGCCCCCTATATCTCTATCTCTCTATCTCTCCCTCCCCCTCTCTATCTATACCTCATTACGTCTACCTCTATCTCCTCTCTCTCTCACTCCTCTTTATCTCTTTCTATCTATATCTCTCTACATCTATTTCTCTATCTCTATCCCTATACATATATATCCTTTGCCTCTCTCCCCCTTCTTCATTGTCTATCTTATTCACTACATCTCTCCCTCCATCTCTTCTACTCTCTCGATCTCCATCTCTCATCTCTTAATCTCTTTCTATCCATATTCTTCTCTATATATATCTCCCTATCTCTATATCTATTTTCATATCCCTCTCTATCTCTCTATATCACCCTCTATTTATATCTCTCCCTCTCCCTCTTCCCCCCTCTTCTTCTCTCTACCTCTACATATATCTCCCTCTTCCCCATATTCTCTCTCCCTTTCTCTCCCTCCCTCTATCTCTCCCCATCTCTCCCTCTCTTGCTCCCTCCCTATTCCACTATCTTTATATCTCAGCCTTTCTCACCCTTTATCTTCCCATATATCTCTATATCTATCTCTATATATCTTTCTTGTAATGTTAATAATTTATCAGATGTGTTTTCTTAATTTGTGTTAGTAGTATATATAGACTGAAAGCCTTAGAAAATAATTGATGTAAACAATATACTTATTGGTTTAATACAATTATCATTTCTATAAATTTAATTCATTCTACAAACGCCATTATTAGTTGCTATTGAAAGTGGGAACATAAATATGAAACCCGTTATTATCTCCTTCCTCTGCATTGCAATGAGCATCTCATAGGCTTAAATGTACTTCCTTGTCTCCACTTATCACCATAACCTTTTCGCTGTGAAGAAAAAACTCAAGACACGAGATCATGCTTGGGGTGGTTTTAAATATATTCTTAGACTCTAGCTTTAGGTCCTGCAACTTAAACTCAAATATGTGGCATTTCAATTCCACTGAAGAGGTAATATTCCTGAGACCTTTAAGCTGGTCAAGGTAAAGATTGTAAGGAACATTATCGTGGTGTTCTAAATAAACTTCTGCAAACCTCAATGGCCCCACCTTTGAGATGGGGTAATCAGGAATTTTCAAATTGACAACATTCTGCGAGGGTATAGTAGAGTGTCTTTTATATTCTAAACCCTCAAGGATGTCAGGCAAAAATCCATTGGTGTGCAAGGATGTTTGGGGAATGGTGGGTTTTGGTTCTCTTGCTCGTTTGGGGGTCTTTACACAATTTGTTTGTGACCTACAATATACAAATACATTGGAACCATTAGACACTATTTTATGCATCTTTGCATTCATAAGTTATAGAGATTGTAAAATCAAGATTGTAACAAAGTTCAGATTTTGTCCACATGGTCTAATGATTGACCTTTGGATTCACTCTATGAAAGACATGGTTCAACCTTGGCAGGCTTAGATCCCTTGTGTGTGGCTACATTCAATATGAGAGTGTGACCTGAGAAATCTTCAAAGTTAAACAAAGCTTATGGATCTAAAACAACAAACATAAATTTAATCTAACCAGCATCGAGGATAAGGATTAATCTAGCCATAATTGCCCCTTGTTACAACTTCATCACAGTAGAAGGCGTTGCCACATTTATGTATCAATAGGATCAAATCTTCATGGGTCACACAATTAAAATAGACAAGGGACTTTAGGTACTCTGCAATAAATCAAGGTTCCTCTCCCTTACCACTCCAGGTCTGTTTGCCTCATAACATCGCTCAAGTTCGTTGAAAGGCACAAATTCTCTAAAGACCCTTTAAAAAAAATCTTCTTTTTTTTGTTTTTGTTTATCCATTCGAGTAGTCAGGGAGAATTTCCAAATTAAGGAATCGCACCATGATTCAAAAGCACGGGTAGAGACCCTTGATAGACTTTAGGGACTAATATCAAAATACCGTACTAACAAAAATTGTGAGAATGAACAACCTTAAATTTTTTTTTTTGATAAATAGACAAATCGGACAAGCAATATTAGTGTAAGGAACCACGCTTTCAAAAGAATGGCCCAAGTTCTAACACCAAGAGGCGTCATACATTAATTAAATTGAAAAAAATTCTATCTAACACACTGGGTGAGATGCACTATTTGTTGACGACACATCAGTTTTTAAAAGGTAACATCCCACTTATATGTAGTGTGTCGTTATCCATGGACCAATCTTTCAACATATTTTTAAAAATTCATATAGGTTTATACTCAAACACATAACAATGTAATACTTATCACTGGGAGTCTTCCCACTCGCCTTCCCTGCTCAGGCCAATGATCCATTACAAAATCGTTTCAACTAAGAAATCAACAACAAAATAAGAAATAAGAAATCAGTTGAATATCCAAATAAAAAATGAAAATCAGAAATCCTCATATGGATGGATTCCAAATTTGTTAAAATTCCATGAGGTTACAAGTTCAACCCCTTCTATAAATTGTTGAGGATGCCTCATTCTTGGCATCAAAAGATTTATGGATTGGAGTCTAGAGTCTAAGTCAAGGTCCCAAGTTCTGCATATCAGACGTATGCTCTCTCCTGCGCTTTGAGCAATTTGGATGATCAAAAATTTGTATGCATGTTGTGAAAACAGTTTCTTTCAATAAAATTATGCATTGAATGTTTCCCCAAATTGGTATTAGAGCCTATTGTGTAAATTTATGCTTGAAGATAGTTTTCTTGTCGATATTCATCTTGGATCTGGATCTAATGTTTCATGTTCTGAATGCTTTAATTCAAAAGAACTTATTATCCCCAAGATTTGTTGTATCTGTACTCTATTTATTCTTATCCTCATTTCCATAGTTTTGTACTTTGTCCATAAGTGAGTTAGCCCAACGTATTCTCAACCCTCAGCAAACTGTTAAGAATAGATTTGGAGCTGAACCCTGCCCAGTAGATCGTGAGTAGCTGTGGACCCGCAGTAAGACCATAAATCTTGTGTTGAAGTCGATAGACAGGCATGGAAGGGTGAGCAATAAGACAAAAAATGTAGCAGCAAAAGGATCGAAGAGCACAAGTAAGTTCTCATCTCTCTTCAATGGCTAGCCAGAGGTCAATGAATGCTAGTAGCTCTCTCTCTTCTGTCATACATAATTACTTTGAGGATAAAGAGTAATATGTAGATGAAAAAGGGAATTTTAAGTTTCCAGATGTCAAGATCTCAGATCTTTATCCTAAAAAAGGCATAATAGCTAAATCAATGCATATTGTTAGACAATCTAAATTGAATCTTAAAGTGTCTGGAATTGGGATCTGTCCAGTCTATCTTCTATTCTTACTTCTTGAGGATATTAAGAGATGGAGAGAAAAAGGATATTTTCATGTCCACTTTTCTTATGTTGATATCATAGTTCACCGTCATTTTAACTATGATATAGGTGCAGAATATTTCGGTAGTCTCATAGACAGTAGGTGTCGTATATGGGACCAAGCTGTTGTAGCCCAATTCAGAGGAATCCTTACCAAAGCCTCAGATGAACAAAAAGGCAGTGATGGTCACATTTCTATCCGCCCAAACTTTACCATTAGTTTAGAAGATAAATATGTCCATTCTGCTTTCTGTCTACTTTTCCAAGTCAAAGGTGTTGAGCTTCAGCCTGATTCTATTTATGCTACAATTGGTGTCATTGTATATATCGATTATTAAACATTGTGTTTCCACCATCAAATTTTCCACTGGGGTAAGTTACCTAGAAGGAAACTCAAACATCCTTGATTTTGGCTAACACATTAACCATGAAGGATTGATATTGGTTCCCCTATTATTGAAAAATTGATTAACCAATCACAACCCATATTTCAAGAACTTCCTACGCCATCTCATAGGTTGTGGTCCAGTAAGCCCCATGTGTAGAGTGCAGAGTCTCCAACATTAATCTTAGATCTCTGCCTAATGAAACTCTTTTGAACAACCTGAAGCCTCCACTAGTTGTAGACCTAGCCTGTCCAAAAGATCTTATTCTTTGTCAAGAAATTTCCCAACTACTTCCAATAAGCCATACATAGACTATAATCCTGAAGAAGAATTAGGATAATCCAATCATTTCCCTCTATACAGGAAACCCTCCATCAATCCTTATCCTTCTAGAGCTTCTTTGGCTACACTCTTTGACTTGAGCAGTAATCCCGAGCTGATGGACAGATTAGCTAGAAAAGTCAACAAAAAAATGGCCTTGACTCCCAAAGAAGAGGAACAACAAGATAAAAAAAGGAAAAGGAATCAAACTCACCAAGATGGGTGAAAAAGGTTGCATGATGAAAGAAAAGCTTCCTAGAGCAGGAGCTGAAAAGAAAAGTATTTATAAAATGGAAATGAAGGGAAAGGAGCAAGAAGTCATAGGCTATGAACCTAGTCGGTGGCCAACCCCTGAAACATTTACAGTTGTTAATCCAGATAAACAACTTTGGGGTAGATATGAAGCTAGACTTCATGTGGATCTGGGAGAGAAACAAAAAAACTATGAAGCTTAGAGAAATTGGTTAGCCCAGTGGATGATCTCTGCACAAGACAACATTGATGATATGGCAGTAGACATTAGAAGTGTTGGTAATAACAACTTAAAGACTCAAGAAGATTTAAAAAATGTCTCTACCTCTGTTGCAAAAATTGAACAACATTCTTCTTCCTTGACCAATGATTTATCTAGTGTCAACTATCAAGTTTGACAAACACATCTTGATGTCAAAAAAATTCTCTCAAACCAGACACATCAAGATAGCTACCTCTCGTCCATCTATGAGGACTAGAAAAATCATGGGTCTTCTCGGAAACAAGATGTAGAAGACCAGAGGATACTCATAGATGCAGTAGCTAAGAAACTGGAAAAGATTAGGCTAATAGCTAAGAAAATCAAGAAACCCAGACTGGTCGAGATAGTTCTGAGGAAGAAGACAAAGAAAGAAAAGGAAAAACACAAGAGCAACCAGTCCCAAAAAAAAAATGAATAATAGTGTAGAGGAGAACAAGGAAAGATGAAAAGGAAGAAACCATTGAAACATCCACTAAAAGAGCTCAACCATCTACACAAATGTCCATGCCCAAAGTCAAAGAACATAGTTTAGCCAACAAAGAAGAAAAGGGAAAAATAGGTGATTGGTTGCAAGAACTAGACGTAGAAGAAGAGCAAGCAGAATCGGTGTACATGGATGAGCCTGGTTTTGCGAACAAAGAGTCTAATGCCGATGAGTCATCCGATGTTAATACTTTTGAAGTTTCTGCTAGTGAGTTTGAATTTTCTGTAAATACTGATGTAGATAATTTTGAAGAATTAGAATTAGACTTTTCTGATTATAAGAATTTGCAAGAGGTTGAGCCTTGGGAATCCATGGAGAAAATTGTTGATTTTGATATGAAGGATGAAGGATGCTAATGCAACTTAATTTGTTGTGAGTGGATATATTCTCAATATTGATAAAATTGTGGATCCCTTTACACTATCTGCAAAACACTTGAAAACTAGGAGTGGTCCTTGGAATGAGCCTGCAAGTCTTGTATGTAGTCAAACTGTTGTCTGGAAAACTTAGAAACTGGTGGAATAACTTACTAGATCATGGCAAAAGAACCCCCCTAGATGAAAACACCGATTATGCCAAGCAAAAGGACATGGGGAAGTATGATATTTTCTCTGCTGGTTTTGAAGAGTTTAGATCTCTATTAATTGATCTTTTCTGTGGTGAAACTTCAAATCAAATAACTGAAGCCAATAAGATATTACAAATGTTGAAGTTAAAAAATTTGGCTAAGTTTCACTCATACAATTTAGTCTTTGAAGCCTTCATGATAGCAGCCAACAAATTGCATGACCTAACCACAAAACAATATTATTTGAATTCATTACCTTGTGGTTTAGGAACTTGGACAAAAAACTATGTTATAAGGAAAGAACATAAGACAGTAGAAGAATGTACTTTTTCATAATTAAAAGGAGTTATTGGCTACAAGCTTGGAAAATAATGCTTATTAGGAGCTTTGCAAGCCAATAAAGAAGAATATAATTATACATGTAATTTGAAAGAATTATGTGACATGCCACCTGTCAACTAGCTTGCAAATTTTTAATAGCTCAAACAATTCAAAAGGAAAAGTTGTGGTAAGAGATGCAAATGCAAATGGTGCTCCCAAAACAAGTATGAAGGAGAGCATACATTCAAAAGAAGTAAATTTGGGAAGCATGGTAAAAGGAGATACAAGGTGGTTCCCTACAAAAGAAGAAGATTTTCTAAACAATCACCGCCATACTTACTAAAGAAAAGAAATAGGAAGGTCCCCATAGGAGTTAAGTGTTTTATTTGTAAAGGACCTCACTATGCAATAAATTTTCCAAAGAAGCTAAATTCTGGCACTAAGATCTATGCAATGTTTGAATATGAAAACCAAGATTGGGAAATAGGAAATAGTAAAGATGTTTCCCCTGATATGGATAATTTGTATGAATTACTTGAAGTTGCTCCTGATACTAGCTATATGATGAAATTTAAGGATCTTAAGGATAGGCGAAGACATTATGATACTAGAAGATCATCATCTAAATCAGAATCTCCTTTTGATGAAGAATAAGATTATTTGGTCTCTTTGCTCAGACACACTCTTGATGATGTCAAGCTTAAAATCCAAATTGAAAAATCAAAAGATCCATATAAGACTACAGGAACAAAAGAAGAAAGGAAAAATGTTGTAAAACAACATTTGGCAACTTTGAAGAAACTAGAGTAAAAAAAAGAAGAACTTCAAAAACAATTGAAATTGCAAAAGAAACCCAAGAAAGGAGCAGCCAAAGGAATTGATCATGGTTACAAGATTCCACCATGGAAACGAGATAAACCATCTTCTTCAAAGCATAAAGATAGATCCACAAATATTGATATTATTGTTGTTTTTAAAAAACTTGATCTTATTATGGATGACATAGTTGATCTTAAACGAGCCATTAAAACCCAACAAAAAGAATTGAGGAATCTTTCTGCCACAGTGGGAGAAATCAAATATATTTTGTTCAAGGTTGATCAACAGTCAGAGCAACAAAATTTTGAACAATAAGAACCTGAGCAAGAAGAAACAGAGGAAGAAAGCAGCAACAACAGTAGTTTAATCCAAAAAACGAGAGAAAATTATGCATCTCTATTATTGGCTAATAATGGAAATTATATTAGGATTAAATTTTGTTTTCCAGGTTTTAAGAAGATTCCTATGGATGCTTTTGTAGATACAAGGTCTTCAAGGTCATTGGCTAAGACAAATGCCATACCTCTAGAATTTTGCAATCCAAGGCCAGACTTGCCACATAGTTATGCCATTAATGGAGAAAGGATTCATATGGGAAAATATGCACAGGATGTACGTGTGGAAATAATGGGTAAGATGTTTGTAATAGATTTTATTGAATATAATGATCTTGAGGATGATGTCCTATTAGGATTTCTATTTCTCACTAAATATGAACCGCTTCACTTTTGGAAGCATGAAATCTCTTTGAGACATGAAGATGGTCAGGTAGAAATACCTACACTCAAAATTGTTAATCACAAGTTTGAAAATAGTGGGAAAAGGGAGAAAAAAGAGTCAGTTAAAGAGCTAACAAAATCATCTATAGAAATGTTTGCAAAAATCAAGAACAAATTTGAGAAAGATT
Organism: Sequoia sempervirens; assembly: GCA_007258455.2. Taxonomy (NCBI): domain Eukaryota; kingdom Viridiplantae; phylum Streptophyta; class Pinopsida; order Cupressales; family Cupressaceae; genus Sequoia; species Sequoia sempervirens. The sequence goes on along the minus strand of VDFB02292998.1, from coordinate 52,500 downwards.
GTTGCAATATGAACCCATTACAATTCTGGTCACAGGAGCATGAAGAGTGTGAAATCCAGATTAGACTAGAATGCCAGTCTGCCATTCCACATGAACCTGCCTATTTAATGAGACCAACTAAAGTTAAAGAGATGGATGAACACTTGAATGAGCTTCTTGAAGGCCATTTCATCAGACCAAGCAAAAGTCCATTCTCATGCCCAAAATTTTTGGTAAATAAGAGAGCTGAACAACAAAGAGGTAAAAAACATTTTTGTATCAATTATAAGCCTCTTAATGATATCATTCTTCCATTTAACTATCCAATCCCATTCAGCTCAAATTTGATCAGACGAGCAACAAATAAGAAAGTGTTTTCTAAGTTTGATTGCAAATTCGGGTTTTGGAAAATAAAGGTTAAAGAGTTAGATAGGTACAAAACTGCATTTTCAGTCCCTCGGGGATTATATGAATGAAATGTTATGCCACTTGGTCTTTGTACAACACCAACATATTTCTAGAGAAGAATGGACAAGGCATTAAAACATTTAAAGGATTTTTGTGCAGTTTATATTGATGACATTCTTGTGTTTTCTGATTTTGAAACTGATCATTTGCAACACCTGGAGGAGCTTTATATACGACAAGATTAGAAAACATGGAATATGTTTATCTGCAAAGAAAATGGTTATTGGTCAATCTCAGGTAGAATTCCTTGGTCTTCACCTTAATAGGGGAAAAATCCATCTACAACCACATATTCTTCAGCGTATCCAATAATTTCCTGATATATTAGAAGATAAAAAGAAAATCCAAAGGTTTCTTGGATGCCTGAACTATGTGTCTCCCTTTTACAAAGGATTGGTAGAAGACAGGAAAGCTATCCAAGAGCATCTCAAGGAAGGGAAAAAGGAAGGATGGTCTTTGAAGGCTACAGAAGCAGTTCAAAGGATTAAATACAAGTGCCAAAATTTTCCTTCTCTCCAAATTCCAACCCTAAATTTTCCATTATTTCTGTATAATGATGCTTCTAACACAACATAGTCTATTGTGCTCATACATGAAGAAGAAGATGGGAAAAGAAGTATCTGCGGTTATAGATCTGGAACTTTCACTAACACTGAAAGAAAATACCATATTTATGAAAAGGAAATACTGGCGGTAAAGAAAGGTATGGAGAAATTCAAAATTTTCCTCAAGCTAGTAAAATTTACTGTCCGCACAGACAGTCAAGCAATGAGAAGCTTCTTGAAGAATAAGTCCAATAAAGACATTGCCCAAGGAAGAGTGGCAAGATGGTATTTTGAATTCCTTAGCTATAACTTTGATATAGAATGAATAAAAGGTGAGAATAATCCATTAGCAGATGCCTTAACCAGAGAACTTGCAGGATCAATTTATACTGGTCTTGTTTTCAAAAATCCTTCATTCTACAGGTTAGATGGAACTTCAATGTTTGTCCATGAAGATGAAGAAAATATAGAAGATGAAGAAAAGAAAAGGGTTCTCCCTTACTTTCCAAAGGATATAGTTGTAAAATTACTTGAATCATATTTTCTCAATAAATGGCTCTGAGAACTAAGACAAACTATTCAGTACTTTCATGGACAGGGACTAGTTGATTCTGATGAAGAGAAAGACTTCCTAGCACTTATGGGATTACAAGATGCCCCAATAAGACATTGGTGTAGCAAATTTGGTTGTATCCATGTCAAAATACGAGGATTCTTTGGAATGAATTGGTCCAGGAAAAGAAAGATGAATTTGCTCAAATGTCTTAAGTATGGGTTAATAATTAGAATTACTTTCCACCAAGATTCCTTTGAAGAATACACAGATTTAATTGGTTCAAGGTTCAATGAAGACATGAAGGAATTCTTAGAGCATATCCATCCCCAATTATGGTGGAAAATGACTCAATGCATGGATCAATACTTAACCCATTATCCTCACACTGGATACAATTTTTCCATAATTGAATTATACCCGCTAGAAGTAAAATGGTACCCAGAAGTCAGAATTGAAGACCTGGAGATAACTCTCAAACTTGCAACAATGTCTAGAAGGATTGAAATGGATTGAGCATATTCCCAGGATTATATGGTACAAAGAGATTACGTGTTTAATGCCTATACCCAAGACTGGGAACTAGCCTTTGCACCTTTACCAACAGAGTTGATGGATCCAATACCTTTCCCTTGGAGCTAGCACATGGGCTTGTCTGTGTCGTGATGTCACCCATGTTAAGATGTGACAACAAGACACAACCTTGTTTTAAAAATCATGATCCCTATAGCCACTTACAGGTGTTAAGCGGGCCCTTCTCACTCACGGGTGTCCAAAAAGTGATTGTCTTTTCTTTTCTCCACTGTGTTAGTGTTTACGATAGACTACCTAACAACTGTCTACTCCATAGTGCAGTAGGTGGTGGGACACGTGCCATCCTCGTATGGACGGATTCCAAATTTATTGTAAAATTCCATGAGGTTACAAGCTCAGCCCCTTCTATAAATTGTTGGGGACACCTCATTCTTGGCATCAAAAGATTTTTGGATTGGAGTCTAGAGTCTAAGTCAAGGTCCCAAGTTTTGCATATCAGACATATGCTCTCTCCTGCACTTTGAGCAATCTAGATGATCAAAAATCTGTATGCATGTATGCATGTTTTAAGAATAGTTTATTTCAATAAAATTATGCATTGAATTTTTCTGCAAACTAAATAAGTGTGTGTGTGTGTGTGTGTGTGTGATCTTAAGTTGCAAACTAAATAAGTATGTATATACATATTCAAATATAGTTGGTGGATATTGAGGAAGGTGGAAATTAATAAAAGGTACAATGACTTTAATAAGGAAATTCTTGATCTTCTCACTCTACGAAATGGAGAGTAAGAAGGTGTCATGAACATTAAAACTCCACTTAATGTGAAGTTAAGAGAGCCTTTGCTATTCTTTGAGACAAAACAAGGAGTGTAGAGGATTTTGGAGAACATGTAGAAAAATATGAGAGAAAGAACATGTGGATTCTGATGAGAGATAAAGATAACAAGAGGAAACAAACAAGATAAGGTGCATGATCCATTCTTAGTCATCCAACAAAGAACAAAAAAATAACCCTATCAATTAAATAATATCACATTTATGGTGTTGTATATAAGTTTATGAAGTATGGATATTTCTTTTTTATTTATTTAGAATACAAAGCACATAAAGGGGTTGAAGTATTTTTTATAGATGTGTTTAAGCTACATGGGTTACTTAAAAATATTGTTAATGATAGAGATTGTAGATTCCTCAATTTTTTTTAGCAATATATATTTCATCTAAATAGTACAAAAATTAGTCCCATTACAAGCTATCATCCCCAAATAGATGGATAAATAGAGATAGTGAACAAGTGGGTTAAGTGGTACTTGAAAAACTATGTTTTAGATGAACAATTAACTTGGGTTAAAAGTGGTTGCATTTGGGAGAATAAGTTATGACACTATCCACCATGTGTTATTATGCATTTACCTTTGTTGCTTTAGTGTTTACAAACAACAAAGTGCTAGCAAGTAGTGAATTAGTGAAGCATAGACAAGACATATTAAGATCACTCAAAGATCACCTTAGCAAGTCCAAATTAATATAAATTATATGCAAATAAGAACCACCCATAATGTTCATTTGAAGTTAAGTATGATATTTTTGATATTGTAGACTTATAGGTAAACCCCTATCAAAAGAAGTGGGGTTGATAAGATCAATACATGCTTCTATGATAGTTATAATATCTTGAGAAGAAGTTTCATATACATTGAAATTATCAAAATACAAGTATTCATAATTTTTCCATGTGTTTTTCCTCAAGAGGGCCCTTGGACAACATGTCATACCTTCAGTCAATTTTCCAACCTTTGATGATTAGGGAAAAACCATAGTGGTACCTAATGTTTTAATTGATATTTGTAAATGATAATTTGAAAATTGAAATGGAAACTAATGCAAGACAAAAGGTTCATGTTTCAAACTACTACAAACCTCTAGATATAGCTCGGAAGAGAGTACAAACAAAACAATAACACCAATTTTTTTTTTCAAATGTTATCAAAGCCTCCGTTGTGACTTTATTTGCTCCTTGATGGGTTAGAATTTAGATGCCCATTTTCTTGAAGATACTTGTTTTGATAGCATGTACTTAGCATAAGTGATAATTGATACCTGAATGAAGGAAAGAGTGCTTGAACTTATATACTTTTGGGAGGGGGAATGTATTGTCAAGATATTAATGGTGGAGAATGGTTGAGAGGATTTCCTTAGGATCAAGGAGAGGATAAAGGGTGGAGATGGTGGTTGTTAGATTGTGAATGGTTAGGATGAACTTACTAAGTTTAATAAGTGGTTGTGAGCATGAGGGAAATAAGGGACATGTGCATCTAGTAGGGTTAGATTTTTGGAATGAGTTGAAAGAATAATGAGACCATAAGAACAAGTGTTCTTAGGTGCCCTTTATTCAAGTCCAAAATGTGTTGATAGAATATAGACAAAATTAAGTAATTTTATTATTTAATTATTTTATCCATGTGTAAGGTGGAAAATAAGTGGAATATGTAATTACTTATTGATTTATTGTGATGTGAAATGGAAAATGTGATTAATTAAATAATATTATTATTTAATTAATTGTGGAAGACCTTAGGTGAAGGGGACTTGGTTAATTGGGACTAGGTGTTCAGGTGATTAGGCCTAGGTGATGAAATTGATTGATTAGGGCTAGGTAATGGATGACTAGGGAATATTTTAGGTATCTATAATATTAGTGTAAATAAGTTTAAAAATAGAATCATTAAAAAGTATTTCCTTCAATAGAGGAATATAATTTTAAAAGATGCTACTTGGGAAGGACCAATGATCTTGGAGCTTCCAAATTTGTATAACTTGAGGATAAGAAATTTTGGAAATGACAAAATTACAATGTCCCAAATTCTAAGTATGATGGTGTTTGAATTAATTTCTAGCCTTGAATAGGATTTCAAAATTTCTCATATTGGCATCCCTTCTTTTCTCCATGGCCCTAGTTTCTTAACCCTTTTTTCGGTTTTTGCTTACCTTGGTACTATTTCCTTCATTTCTTCAAACACCTAATTCCCAACACTTCACACCTTTGGGATTTTTCATCCCTAATATACCTTTCCTTGACCACCATGTTACACCCCAAATGTAGAGTTACCATTTACTATTACTACATAAGGTAAATATGGATGTAATGTGAATTTTGGAGATGAATAAAATATGATTGTACCTTGTTATCAATATGAATGTTATCTCATTTGATGATCTTATCATTTGAATGTTATCTCTGTTGATGGTATTCATGGTGAAATGCTGCATATAAGTGAATGAAAGGTTATTGAATTATCATTATTCTAACTTTGAAGATGTTAATGTATACTGCATATTGTTATGAACAATTGATTGTCATGTGCATGTGTTAGTGGATGCAAGTATGTGTTCCATTCCTCCAGGCGGAGGGGAAGTATCACTCGGGAGATCTTGGTTGGGTAACCAGTAAAAATAACTATCTGAGCATAAACACACACCACATTAGAAAGATTGAGTTGAGTCAGTTTGAGGGTAATAGGTAAGTCATCCTTAGCCGTTATGTCTACATTTGAGAGTCTTGTTTATTTATGAATGCATTGGGTGATGTTTATCTGCTTGAGCTTTTGAGATCTTTCTTGTGCTATTACAATTATATTGACAAGTGGGTTGTAAGTGGAAGTATGTTTATATATATGCACATGCATGTCAATGAGATCTAATGATATGTATATGCACATGTATGGATATACCACATGCACACACTTATCAATGTGATGGTAATTGTGAGTGTCTATATGTGAAACAAATGTGAACATATATATGTGTATAGTATATACACGTATCCATATGTATATGTATATCGATACAGGTGCATGTTGGCGAACATACATGCTCATACAGATGCATCAATATAGATATACCTACACATATGTGTACATAGAGGTATATATATATATATGCACACATTTAGTATAATGTGTTTATTAAATATATTCTTGCCTATACTAGATTATATATATATATATATATATCAAATGTATGCTTACATTATAGACTTATGGTATATATATATATATAAATATATATGCATAATAAATATATATGTAAATATATATATATATATATATATATATTAATGGATATATATATAAATATATACATATATATATATATATAAATACATGTTAAGTATTTAAGTATATATATTGTATATAATATATATTATATATATTTATATATAATAATATATACTATGTTGGAAATAGGATTCCATTTAATTGCAAATCCTAAACATTAATTATTTCATGTATCTCCTAGATTCTTGGAATGTGTTCAACAACACTAAGATTAGGATGAGATTAATTATTTGGATGAAATAAATCATGAAATTGACATTTGTAGTTTTTCCTAAATAATAGGAGCATGTGGGTGCACACATGGTAAGGTTACACTCACCTTATGTTCAGTTAACTATACAGAGTAACAATCAACACTTCTGAATGCATGAAAAGATCCTAGGAGTTAGGATTTGATGTTTGCATGCTTGAAGTTCAGTTAAGTTCAGTTCAGATCAGTTCAGTTTAGTTCAGTTCAGAATTAGTTTAGTTTAGTTTAGTTTAGTTCAGTTTAGTTCAGTTCAGTTATCTTTAGTTGCATGCAAGTGCATGTTGCATGCATGTTGGTTATTTTGAGTTGCATGTAGTTAGCTTCAGTTAACTTGCAATGCATGGCTAATAACATTGAGTTGTATGACAGATAACAGGGACTACCTCCAGTTAACAGGGGATGACCATTCTTTGGGAATGGTGTTGAGAAAATGTTTCAATTAACTATAAAGCACTTGGAGCCAACTTGGGCACCCAAGATGCTTTATTGGATTTACCTCTAATGCATGATAAGATATTTTTGAAGACTCAGTTAAGTAGGACCTTTGATGGGTGCCAACTTTGAGGAAGAGCTTTGGAATTATCAACAGAATGAAGGTTGAGTTGTAGCTTCAGTTTGGGATGCCCAAATGGATGAAGCACATGTTTTAGCATTGTTCTTTATGAGATAACTCTATTTGCATGAGATATGGCGTACCTTTTAGGGATAGGGCTTGTGCATTGTAATTGTAACTCATGTTGATTTTACAAAGCTGATTAAAGCCTATTTATCTCAAGCAAGTTGAATAGAGTTGTGAGAGTTTTTATTGCAGGTTGTGAAGAAGATTGGTGAAGACGAAAGAAGCATTCTCAACTAAGAATTGGAGCTATTGTAATTAAGAGATTGAATAATAGAATAATTCTTGGTGGAGTTTTTCCCCAAAAGGGTTTCTCCACGGTACATCTTGTGTGATCTTTCTAATATCCTGTCTAGTTCTTCTATCAACTTCTCTCTTCATTCTACAATAGTAAAATGAATTAATCAAGATAATCACCCACAAAGAATATATGTAACAAAGAAAGAGCTTTTATTACAATTTTCAACATTTGGTATCGAGCTGAGGTTGGGTAGAGTATTGGGACGTCTTTCTCTTAAAAGATTGGAGGTTTTTAGCTTAGTGGGAGCTTTTATTATTTTTGTTATTTGCTGATTTTGGAATTAAGTTTTGTTACAATGAATTCAAGGTTAGAGATTGAAAGGTTCAATGGTTCTAACTATGAAATGTGGAAATTAAAAATGGAAGATCTTCTTGAAGAAAGAGATCAGTGGTTAGCGGTTAATAATGAGACAAAGACACCTACAACTATTTTAGATGAAGATTGGGATAAGTTAGATAAGAAGGCAAGAGGAACAATAAGGTTATGTCTTGTTGATGCTATTCTTTTGAATGTTTCAATGGAAACTAGTGCATATAAATTATGGAAAAGAATAGGGGATATTTATCAAACTAAGAGTCTCACCAATAAGTTGTATCTGAAAAGGCAGTTGTATTCATTGAAAATGAAAGATGGTGAATCTATTGCACAACATTTAAATACTTTCAATTTAATTCTCAGTCAGTTAGCATTTGTAGATGTAAAGCTAGAGGATGAGGATAAGTGCATTTTATTACTTTGTTCTTTACCAGATTCTTGGGAAAATCTAATTGTTGCAATTAGTGGTAATGATGCAGATCCAAAGATGGACAACATTATTCCTACTCTCCTATCAGAGGAGATGAGGAGGAAGTCTAAGGAGGAAATCCAAGATGCCTTGTTTGTAAAAGGTAGGCCTAAGAAAAAGGAGCCTAAGGGAAACAAGGAAGTGAAGGGTAAGTCAGAAGGACAAAGTAAGGTAAAGTGTTGGAACTGTGGGAAACCAGGACATGTGAAGAAGGATTGTAAGAACAAGAAAGAGAGTTCTGATTCTTCTACAGAGGAGTCCTCGGATAATAGTAATGATGCATTGGTTATTTTAGCTAATATTGTTTGTGATAACTCTTTGCTTCATGTTTCAGAGTAATCTTCGTAGAGAGGATGGTAGTCATGATGCCATGTGTGACTCGGTATCACGGTTCAGTGGGAGTTGTTGGCAGTGACTTGGATGCATCATTGGTAAGGTTATCTCCATGTGATTAGAGATATGATTTCTTGGTTTAGAGTATATTTGTTATTGATGTCATGGTTTACTCTTGATATGCATTTAGAGTTTGGCATATTACATGGTTCTCTTGTGACTAGGATGTATAAGTATGTTATGGTGCATGAGATCTCCTAAGAGGAGATGTTTTGGTTAGATCATGGATGTCATGTTTGTGTTCCTGATTCATGATTGGAGCTTTGACAATGATCTTGTGTAGTTCTCTTAAGTTTTGGGTACATTAATCATTTGCTTGATTACTTCATGAAAGTGTTGTGTTGCATTTGGAGTTTGGCATGGATTGGTTGGTTACAGGTCCTCATGGATACTTGGAGAAATAGGTGAGGTTGGAGTTCTCTTATGGTAAGAGACATTTGTTGGAATGGTTACTTGTGAGAAAAGGTTTTTAACAAAAAGAGAGGAGCCTACACCTTGGTTGAATGTGAATTCAACACACTCGGTGGTTTAGCATACCTCTAAAGAGGTGGTTTGGATACAGAGACTTGGGAAAGGTATTGGTTTGGTTGATAATGGGAAGGTATTAATTGTGAAAGTTAACTCTTTAATTAATGTTACAGATTATCTTATGAAACCATACAGAAAAGTTCTCTTGGTTTTTAATCATTTGCTTGGAAGCTTCATGATTATGTAGGTTGCATTTGAAGTTAGCATGGATTGATTAGTTGGTGCAAGAAGGCCATTGGCCTTGAGTCTTGTACTTGTTTTATTATTCCTTGTTTAGAATAATTGCAATGTATAATGTCAAGTGGGAGAATGTTGGAAATAGGATTCCATTTAATTGCAAATCCTAAACATTAATTATTTCATGTATCTCCTAGATTCTTGGAATGTGTTCAACAACACTAAGATTAGGATGAGATTAATTATTTGGATGAAATAAATCATGAAATTGACATTTGTAGTTATTCCTAAATAATAGGAGCATGTGGGTGCACACATGGTAGGTGACACTCACCTGTGTTTAGTTAACTATACGGTGTAACAATTAACACTTCTGAATGCATGAAAAGATCCTAGGAGTTAGGATTTGATGTTTGCATGCTTGAAGTTCATTAAGTTAAGTTCAGATCGATTCAGTTAAGTTCATAATCAGTTTAGTTTAGTTCATTCAGATTCATTGGTTATGGTTTTATCTTAGTTGCATGCAAGTGCATGTTGGTTATTTTGAGTTGCATGTAGTTAGCTTCAGTTAACTTGCATGGCTAATAACATTGAGTTGTATGACAGATAACAGGGACTACCTCCAGTTAACAAGGGATGACCATTCTTTGGGAATGGTGTTGAAAATGTTTCAGTTAACTATAAAGCACTTGGAGCCAACTTGGGCACCCAAGATGCTTTATTGGATTTACCTCTAATGCATGATAAGATATTTTTGAAGACTCAGTTAAGTAGGACCTTTGATGGGCGCCAACTTTGAGGAAGAGCTTTGGAATTATCAACAAAATGAAGGTTGAGTTGTAGCTTCAGTTTGGGATGCCCAAATGGATGAAGCACATGTTTTAGCATTGTTCTTCATGAGATAACTCTATTTGCATGAGATATGGCGTACCTTTTAGGGATAGGGCTTGTGCATTGTAATTGTAACTCATGTTGAGTTTACAAAGCTGATTAAAGCCTATTTATCTCAAGCAAGTTGAATAGAGTTGTGAGAGTTTTTATTGCAGGTTGTGAAGAAGATTGGTGAAGACAGAAGAAGCATTCTCAAGCAAGAATTGGAGCTATTGTAATTCAGAGATTGAATAATAGAATAATTCTTGGTGGAGTTTTTTCCCAAAAGGGTTTCTCCATGGTACATCTTGTGTGATCTTTCTAATATCCTGTCTAGTTCTTCTATCAACTTCTTTTTTCATTCTACAACAGTAAAATGAATTAATCAAGATAATCACCCACAAAGAATATATGTAACAAAGAAAGAGCTTACTTAGATCAGCAATATTAAAGTTTTACAAAGTATTAAGCTAAGAAAACACCTCATTTTTCAACATATTATACATATTAAATATGTCAATTGAGATCGACTATCTCTTATTCATTAAAGGCGATTCATAAGGTTGTTTTATAGTCAATATAGACTATGGAATGAAGGTCGATGTTGACCATGTCTATGGAAGCTGATTTAAAAGCTTTTGACTGCCAGTGGAAATCAATTATCATTATGAAAAGACCACGATATATGGCGTAGCCTTATACTTGATATTGCTGGTTGTAGAATGCTTGACTTGGTCGACGTGTTTAATGAGATCATGCTTGACTTTGTCTTACGTATTAAACTAGTTATGTCGAATCATTCACCATTTGGGTCGACTGAAATCTACTATCATATAATGAAAGTTGACTGAGTTTGATGGCACCAAATGTGAAGGAAAAAGAATAGGAATTGGCGCCACCTTTGTGTTTGATTTGTTGTAGATTTCTTCTCATTGAAACAATTCGAATTCTCCATGTGTATTTGGAATAAGTATTTGAATTGATGTCATGGAAACTAATCAATTTGTAGGAGGTTTTGCTGAGTCTGAGTTTATTTGATCGCCACCTTAATGCTGAGTTGCTTTGCATGGAGCTTGCTGTCTTTTTGCATGCCTAAACTATAGGCTTTGAGGTTGCTTGGTTGCTCTATAAATAGTTGAACCATTTCATTGTGAGGGACACATTCTTTCAAGAGATAACACATCTTTTGCATTTCATAATTATGTATATTTCCAGCCATACTTTGCTTTGTATTGTGAGAGAGATAGGAGTGAGATCATATAGTTGAGAGGAGATTATATTTTGAGAGAAGTAAGCTACCAACAATTGAGATAGAGATAGTTTGATATTCTTGAGAAGCTGATTATCAATCATTTTGTTGTTGAAGAAGGCTACATTGTTGTCATTAGTTTGGATAAAGCGATAACAGGCATGCAAATCTCTTCTTCTTTGTTATTATACTTTGAATGGCATGTTTTACATGCATGGTTGAGATGTATTTCTAGTATATGCATTAGAAAGTTTAGAATACTTTGAAAAGGAAAGTGAAGTTATTATGTTGTTTTCATAATGTGTCTTTATGTACTCCATAGTAGGAGATGGGTGTTTATCATAGGTATTATATACTAGGTATGATTGAACATGAAAAGCACATATGGTGCATTTAGCTAAGATATTGATTTATCTAGGAAAGCTTGAGTTTACTCCTAGCATAGAAAATCTAGTATGGGAGGGAGTTTTAAATACTTACTTGTAAGTAGGGTTATCCAAGTATATAGGTTATCTTTGGAATGATGGAGTATCCATTGAAGGAAATGCCTAACTTGTGTACTTACTAGTTAAGTAGGTTTATTCCAAGTAGATTAATATGGTTGTAGCTTATCTAGGATGATGGACTATCCATTGAAGGAAATACCTATGCGTAGCTTAAGATAGCCTTAAGTCAAATCAGCCCTGAGTAGTGTATGTGATAGATGACTCTTAGTAGGAATATTGAATGTAACACTTTGGCCAAAGTAGTCTGAATGTTCGAGACTCCACTCTGGATTGTGTGACTACCGAGACTAACACTGCCATTTCACCATGATCCAATATTACATGCTAGACAAATATTGTGGGATTACAAGTTCTAGTTATGTAGGAAACAACACTATGCTCAGTTGGTTGTCGTTATCGGTTACTCTACCAATCTCTTTGTTGAAGGGAAGGGTCATCTATCAAATGATAGATGTGCGGGGGACCGCATTATGAGTTCGTGGTTGGTAGAAAAGTGCCTGAGTGATGCTTCTCCTCCATAGTACGCAACAAAAGAACCAAGATTTGAAAGGAAGGATCCTGGACCATCTTACAACTATTTTTTCTAAAGCTCTTTAAGCTATGTATGTAATTGTATGCTTTCTTACATTGATGTATTTATGAAATGAAAAGGAATTCATGTTGTAATATGATATGCATCTTGAATGGAAATTATCAATAAAGAAAAAATATATTTTTATTTGCAATGGCATAATACTTATTTATTTACTCGTAAAGTGTAAAATTATAAATTTTTACTTCATAGAAGGGTTAGTACATTACACACCACTTCCCTATGCCTTTTTTCTTTAGTCTGTCAAGGATTCCCTTCTTAAATATGCCTATGTTCTTCACACTTACTTTTTCTTGTCCCCTATAACTCACAACTTTATAATTTCCTCTATTGAAATCCCTTTCCTCAATTCTTGTGCCCATGCTTCTTGGTCCTTATCTCCCATAATATTTCAGAGTTTCATTTCCCTCCTTTCACTCTTTCTAAAGGAATTGGTTTCCATGATCCTTAATCCTACTAAATCATATATGGTTTAAGAAATTTCCCTACAAACACACCTAAAATTATTCCATATTCTAGAACCTTGTAGCTTGATGCCTATTCCTTCATCTTTGTTGGGTATGCAAACTTTTGTATTTTATTTTTCCCCTCATCACTCTAATATAATGTATGTCATATCATCAATTACTGCCCCTTTATGAATTATGTACCACCAAATCTTGATCCTTTCTCTCTTTAGGATTTGGTATCTTTAAATCTTGATCCTCACTACCTCCAATAAAAAGGTATTTTTGAAGCCTAATCCATGCTCCTCCTTGCATCATGTATCTCATAAGCCTAATAAATCCCCCTCCTATATTAAGTATCTCTAAAGCTTGATTCCCTACTCCTCCCTATATTAGGTATCTCCTAATCTCAATCCCCACTCCTTGTATCGAGTATCTCCAAATATTGATTCCTATTCCCTCCAAAATCAATTATCTCCCAAGCCCAATCCCCACTATCTCATTTCTCTATCTATCTACTCTTGAAAATGTTCGCATCTAATTCCTCAAACCCCTAATTTCAAACCTCTAGAAAATATTTAATGTTAGCATACCAAATGAAAATGCATCTATCAAATGTCTTGAATTTTGATTCCTTGATCCCTCTTTCCATTGCATCATTTAGGGATGCCTTTCCCCATACCCTTGCCTTTAGACAAGCCTTTATGTAGATCCCCACCATTCAAATGAAATTTTTTACCTATCACCATGGTAAACTAGGGATACCATTAATAAGCCTCAATTTAAATGTGGTAAAATGTTAGGAAACTTTCAAATTCCTATTATCACATGTGGTCCCCATTCTAAGGCTCCAACCCTTATATATTCTAGGTAACTTTATTAGTTATCATCTTTTACCAATTTAATCTCAAATTATAACCCTAGTTTGAGCACTTATGTTCATTTGTTGGATCTAAGGACAAAACCCCTTGGGTTCTAGAATTTATTGGATGAAACCGCATTGATTTTCCAAAGATTGGAAGATGGAAACATTTTGATTTTATAAGGGAAACTTCAAATGGATGTTGCATCTGCAGTTCAAGTTTGAAGGATTTAAGCTTTCTGGGTATTTTAGAATTTTTGGCATTTAAAAAAAATATTTGTAATCAACAAAACCTTGCAATCATTTGAAGAAAAAAAAATTTCTTGCATATTTTCTAAATGTATATTCGATCCAACAATTTGATGAACTTCCACTTTATATATGCAAATCTATTTTATATGTTGTGGATATTTTAGATCCTAACATTTCACATGAATATCTTTGTTGAGTATTTTAGATTTAAGTATTTTATTTAAATGTTTAAATAAGGGTCATCACATGCTTGTTTGTAGTAAGGTATTGTTACATAAAGCTGATATATTAATATAGAATTGTAGTGGGTACCCAAACATTGACCGTGAGGGGGGATGGGTAGAGAATAGTTACAATGGACAATCCTATGGAATGTAATCCCACTATTGAGTATTATAGTACAATTCTTATTGCAAGAATGATTGGAAACACATATGTTAGATTCCAATCTACTCCTCATCTAACTAGTTCACTTATTCTTACTAATGCTAATGCTCAATAATCTAATGTTCATGTTCATGATGGTGATATTGTAGTAGACACTTCTTCATAATTTTTCCTTTGTAGATGAACTAATAATGAAATTTTTAGTGATCTATTTATATATTTTTTGCATTGTAGCTATATTATGCAACTAAAATTTATTAGTGTTACTATATATTGAATATTTTGATTATGCTATAAATGTTACTTGTTAACTAGATCATAACTAGTTTAACTTTAATCCCACTTATTTACTTGTTACATCTAACATAATATAATAAAATAATATAATTGATTTTACTTATTAATTACGCCGAGAGGCGTTATACAGTGAAAGCATTCAAAGAATATTCTCCGTAAAATTTTTGAAGCTACATTGAAAATGACAGGAAGATGGAAGTCATATGTTGCTTTTACTCGGTGAGAAATATTAAATTTATTGAAAAATAGAAATATTAAATTTATTGAATAGGGTAGTAGAGAGTGGAAACCGTTGGCATCAACCGTTTCATGCAAACCATTGGCATGAAACGGTTCCGCCGGTGGAAAGAGCTTAACGATGTGCACGAAGAGAAGAATAGCAAGGGAAACGCATGACATTTAATGGGACTGAAATGCTTTGTGGCGGGGCACACTAAGGCCAAGAAATTTAGGCATCTGGTGGTTCCACCGCGTTCTCATACGCAGGTGTAGATTATTCGTGCGACATCCACAGTTTTGGTGTGGACATGCATTTTTCAGCTGACAGCGTTGGGGGAATTATGGGGGTCGTGTGTTTTTGAGGGCCTGCTGTCTTGTTTTACTCATTCCGATCCGCCAATGCATGACCCTTCTCACATCTCTCTATCCTCGCAAATGCCCGCCATGGAGAAGATCGCCTTGCCCCCAAAAAGTAAGCTTTGCTTGCTACATTTTCTTTGCATTCTGAGTGGAATTCTGTATTCTACTTTGAAGTCTTAACTTATGTGTATTGTTCTCGTAATGGATAAGACAACAAAAATTGTTTTAGGATTATTTATTTTTGTGCCTCTGAAGGCTTTGTATTTGGCTTGATGGTGTTGGATCTATACGCGAATGCTTGCATCGCTGCATTTGGATCAAACTCGTCTTTAATGTGTCGCAAACGCTGCCTACTTTTCAAACATTAATAATTGTAGTATCAAAGCTTTGCTATACAATGTTCAAGGAGAGTATTGATGCTATTAACGGCTGCCAAAAACTGCAATGTCTATTACTTGGTAAACTTTGTAAAAGTTATTGAAGCCATAAATGTTGGACAAAAACATAGGTAGCTTCGACTGGATAAAGCATGCTAAGATATAAATATTGGACAAAAGCTTCGATAGCTTCTAACTCAGTTTTTATCTAGAAAACCTTGCCAACGTCTATCTGCGGAAGGAACTCTTTGATCTGAAATCAATGTTCATCTTGCATCTTCTCTTCAAATGTTATTTAATTCTCTGGATGATGATGCCTTTAATTGAAATTTCCCTTGTTTAGTGTGCTTTGATTCTCTCATGGGTCTTCTTTCTGACCTACATTCAATTTGCTTGTAATTTTTTCTCTACATTTAGTTTACTCGCTGTAATTTTTGTTGGAGAGAGTGCATTTAACTACATGTAGTACGCAGTTTTTTCTGCCACAATGGATTATTTAATTAGAATAAAAACCATTCACATCTTTCCAGTCTAGCCTTTCTGAATTACATTATGTATCACTTTAACTCATACAGATGGTTTTGCTTTCTATTCTTAGCTTTCTGGATAAATATTGCTTTAGCGCTCCTTTGTAAGTTTATTGGAATGGAATGAAACAAAGGAACATGAAAACAGGTGCTCTGGATTCGATATACCCACAATTGTAAGCTCAACAGATACAACTTCGCTTCATAGGACAACTACTACACCTTTCCTGCAGAAATGCTTGGGGATGCCAATTTCCAGGTGAGGACTATTTTCTTGATAAAATTTCTCATTTCAATTTCCTTTTAACATTATAAATAAACCCAATTGATAACCGCATCCCTTGTTGCAGTAGTAACTGACGACAGTTACATGCATCTTCAGCTTGGGATACAAAATTGCAAAATGTTTTTAGTGCAGGTTTAGTTCAAGGAAGGCAGACTCCATTTTCCATTTGCATCTCAAGGGCTTCCTGGTTTGTCTACTATCACAAGCTAAATCAGTAATATATATATTGTTTACATTCTTTTAAAACAATAATCACTAATTAATTTACACACTGTTTCAGGTCATTTGGAAATCAATCACATGAAAATGGAGTTTTAATTCCTTGCATTGAGATTTTCATGTGGGTGAGTGGGATTTGGAGGGCGAATTCCATATAAAGCTTTATGATTCTTTGCTAATCTATATCCTAAATCTTCTTTGTAATTCTATAATTGACGGATAATGCTATTTATCAATGTAAGAGAGAATAGCAGCCAAGGTTTTGACTGTAATTTATAGGGTTGATTCTTAGTATAATTAGAAATGTACATAGATATAAGTAAGCTTATCTATTTCAAAAATTTAGAGGTGGCAGATTCACCACATTCTTTCTAGGATTCTCATTCCCAGCTTTAAAGCACATTATCTATGCTGTAAAGCTCAGTATTGTACAACTATAACTAGCATATCTATCTTATTATATAGGCTATATAGAAAATGTCGATAGATATGGATTGTAGGAATCCAAAATGGCAGTAATATTTATATTTGTGTTTTTGTTATAATAATTTTTTTAGTTGCATCATATACAATAAGAGTGTCATCATCATTCACTGTATTGTCATCAAGGATTATATTATCATATACAATAAGAGTGTCATAATCATTATTGTATTATGCCAAAAGATTTACATAAGTTGCCTTTTTAAACTTTTCAAATCACAAATGGTAGGAAATAGACCAAATTGTGTGAGTTCATAGCTTAAGTCATGAAACGCCCATGAAAGACCCATGTATATATTTGGAAAATTATGGGGGCAAAAATAAGGCCCATATATATTAATGAAGTTAAATAGTTTAAATAACCCATTAAAAATGAAAATTGCAAAATAAAAAAATACCTAAAAAATAACATTACAGAATGTTTTAAATCTTCCAAGGCAAAGTATAAAAGATATCTATTTAGTATTTTTATGATGAAGAGACTCTGACATTATATTGCATGTTCTAATTCTCTTATTATATCAAAAGTTTAAAATCTAGCTAATTATTAAGCACAAGAAATTATTCTTTTTCTTCAAAAGAATGAAGGCTAGCATATTTTATAGTTAAGCTTCCTATGATATTTTATCAAAACTTATGATAAGCTTCCTATACCACTACACCAATTTTGCCAATTTTATTTTTGCAACTCTCCACACTCCATGGTGGCAGTAGACTACCCAAAATTTGTTTTTTAAAAATTTGGTCTCTTACCACCATGGTCGTCACAGGAGGATGAGGGGAATGCACAATGACTTGGACCTTGGACTTATCGTGATGAAACCTTAGCAATTGGCCTGAAAACTCTCAGACTCCTCTCTATTCTCTGACCAAACCCCTATTTTTCTTTCTAGGTATCTGAACAGATTTCTGCACCTTGCCATGCCCTCAATTAACCCACATAAATTAATTTATCACGATTCCTATTAAAAATCACTCTATATCTTCCTACAATTAGAACATACCTCCTCGTAAAGGATCTTCACCAAATGCCCATGCAACCTTCTCTTCTTTCTTCCCCTCCTATACTATCTACGCTTCAGCAGAAATTAATCCTTTTTATTGGAACCTCAATACTGCAAGAATAGTTATTACCCCCTAAGCCATTACCACTACCACTTACCTCAAAAAAAGGAGGGGCGTTATTATCCCCTAATCCATAATGGACTTTGGTTAGAAGAATTTGCATCAGTTTTGAAGTGGAATATGTTACCAATTCTTTAATAAGTCCAAATAAGACTGAACTGTTACATTTTGATTGTGCCAACTGTAGAGAATTCACCTTACTATCATCCACTTACAAAGATAAGTCCATTCCAGATTCTCATTGCCAGCCTAATATTAGTATGCTGCCATAAATTGAAAGCAAACAACAAAACTGTCAGCGAATTACCTCATGATTGTGAGTAGCAAGCCATAGCTAAGTGACTGTTGGAGTATGGCTTTGAAAGTGTAGATAAAATTGATGTTCTCAATTCACTTATTGAATTGCTAAAAAAATCGCCACAATTTAAAACTTGGCACCTCTTCCTTTAATGAAAGGCATGCTAAAAATAGATAGAAAATGCCTCATTTAGAGGCTTGAATAACTCCCTCGCTGCCACGGTTTAGAAGTTGTTTTTAAACATTTAAAAGAGCAGTTTGATATGCCACCAAACTCTTAGTGGCTTTTAAAAGTAGATAGGCTAGCACCTTTTGCCACCATTTTATGTGGCTTGGCTTAACAATAAAAGGATTTAACAACAAGCCTCATAAAGACTTGCCTCAAAATCTATATACCACTCCCACATGGCTTAAGAAGTAGCTAGCGATAAGGTATTTGATGGAAGATTAAATGCATTTAAAAAACTGCTATAACCGCCACTTAGTGGCTGACCAAATTCTTAGAAAAGATGTGCCTAACTGTAGGCTATATCCTTGGCTTGTATGCCAAACAAAATTCCTTAAATGGAGCCTTTGATGGAGGCCAAAATGCCCACGAAGTGCTGATATAAATGCAGAACTAAAATTACTTTGATATTGGCTTTTATAGGCATGTCAATATTTGTCATTGAATAAATAATATTAAAACTATTTAATACTCTAAATAAAGGGTGATGATTTCAAGACCTCTCCTTGATTTAAGGTAGAGTTTTTTTTAACACACCAAATGTCATTGTAAAACGTCTCTCAACGTAATAATAAATATAAGAAGCATAAGTGGCCATTTCTTAAAAAATATAATAATAAATATAAGAAGCATAAGTGGCCATTTCTCAAAAAATATAATAATAAATATAAGAAGCATAAGTGACCATTTCTCAAAAAATAAAATCTATGGAGCTGTATTGAACATGTTTAGTTTTTGGCAGTATTTAGGGGCACAACCAATTTCATTTTCAAACATTTTTTCCCACATATTTATATTTATATATTTTACAAATATTTGCAATATATTAATAATATTATCTAGATTTCAATTTAATCTATACTTTTTTATTATAAATATTCATAATATATTAATAAATATTATTTAGATTATAAATCAGTGCTAATTTATAATATTAACATGATATGTAAAGGATATTTATAATTTAAAAAGATAAATGCAAACAATTTTTTTTAAAAAAATTGCATTATTAGAAGATTTATAATTACATGGAGAGGTCTTATACAATGGTAGAAAAGTGTCTCATGTTGTGAGTGTGTTTAACATCTAACCCACATATAAATTAAAAAAAAAATATAACAACATAATTAAAAATAAAAAATAAATTAAAAATTATGATCCACATAATTAAAAATAAAACTATAGCATATATTTTATTAGGGTTTTATTTTTAAGATTTCCAGCATTATATTTTATTTTATTTAGGGAGAATATCTTTTAATATTTCAACACTATATTTTATTTACTGTAAATGCGGAGAAGTTAATTGAATGGTAAGTGTTTTTTATAAAATTAATATGTGATTTTTCATATGGTATTAAATTGTAGATTAAAATTGAGTTCAAATTTAATTGTTTTCATTATAATTGAGTACAACATTGTGCATTCTTATAGAATATTTTTTTGGTACTTGCTAAACAGTATACATAGTATATTTGATCTAACTTATTCATAGTTTATCATTAGAAAAATCATGGTTTTAATCTAATTAGGGTTACATTTGCTGATAATATATTATGGGCTGCCCTAAAATATAGATTAATGGTTAAATAGAGAAATGAAAAAAGAAAGTGTAGGTTTAAACTTAATTGAAAAAAATGGTACACTCCCTTCATAATTTAATGATAATATTTTAATTAAACTAATATGTTTCCATTTATAACATGATATACTAATATATTATATTAGTGTGATTAAAACTTGATGTAAAAACACACAACACTTTTACACTTGAGTTCAATGTTAAAAATAAAATATTATTAAATTTTAACACTTTTGATTAAGTAGATCAATTAAATAAAATTTATAAATTTATTGAACATATTTTTGAATACATATTTTTTTAGTATATTTAATGATCCATTTAAACACAAAAATATATAATTAGATCAAGATAGTTACCAACTTATTGCTCAAAAATAATTAATGTTATTTTTTTCTATTTTAAAACATGGTGATCACATATATTTTTGGTGGGTTAACAAGTATTCTCTTTCAAAAAGTAAATAAAATTCAAAAGAAAGAAAAAAGTTGTAAATAAAATTCAATTAATATTATAATTAGACTATGTTATCACTCTTAGGTTATTTTATTTACTTAAGAGTTATTTTATTGTTTATTTTAGAGCTATTTAAGTATTATTTTATTTTATTTATATTATAGGTGCTCCAAAAGGATATCTCTCGCGTACATTACATATATTTTTTAAATATAGGTATGCTAGTTATTATATAATAAAAGAATATGTTAGATTGAAGAATAATGATCATAAACAAATGCAAAAATTAAAAAAAATAATAAATATTGTTCTACCCAAATATTGTTCTAAGCTAAGCTATTAACACTTGCTAACTAAGTGAAATATTAGTTTTTTATACTCTTAAAATGGATCTTTCCCTCTTCCCTAAAGGACTACACTAACTTTGACCATATTCAAAATATCTTATTGGAATATGTCATGACCGAAAAGGTTTGTTAGTTTGGCCCGAGTCATGGGTTGTTTGCGTTATTTTAAGGGTATGGTCCCATGGAGGGGGGCTTCCTAAAAAAATTAAGTGGGTGTTGCTGAGAGTTTTTAGGAATATTTTAAAGTTGGCAGTCCCATGAATTCAATTTTGCAATTCAGCTTAAAAGATTGAGCTCCAAAATTTTAGGAACAAACTAGAGTATTTTGATAAAAATTAATAAATAAATAAAAATTCTCTTTTTTTTTAGTTTTTTTGAGGAATTTAAAATTTTAAGTGATAGACAACTGATAGAAAAACTTACTAAAAAATTCCTAAGCTGTAGGGGCAATTTCTAGCCCCACCCCAATTTCACCCGCTAAAAGATGCATTCCTATTCTGCAGGGGCTCCTATTTTTTTGGAAAAGATTCCAATTAATCCCGTAGCACAATTTTTTTTTTTCCATGGGACCCCCCGCTCCATGAAAATAGAAGCCCAAGCCCCCATGGGACCACTTAGTAACTCTTTATGTTGGAGAGAACCGTGAACGATAGTGTGGAAAGAACTAGAACATTCGCGCGGAGAAACGAAACAGCAAGGGTTCTCTCCAAAATTCTAGACCTCTCCACCGTGTACTATAAATTACCCTGCGCATTATCCATCTCAGTATACAAAGAAAGCGAATTTGAGAGTCAGTAAGAACCATCAATCAATATTTTCTAGCTGTTCCAAAAAAAGATTCATCATGTCTCTGATTCCCAGCCTCTTTGGAAGGAAATCCAGCGTGTTTGATCCATTTTCTCTTGATGTGTGGGATCCGCTAGGAGCTTTTAATTCCTCTTTAACCAGGGATTTGGCTCCTTCAAATTTTGCAAGGGATACAGTTGCTGTTGCCAGCACACAAATTGATTGGAAGGAGACTTCCGATGCTCACATTTTCAAGGCAGATCTGCCAGGTAACTAATTTTTCTTGGCCGTTCTTCAAGCTGTATTTTCAGTCCAATATTTTGGCCATATCATTCGCAATTTGTATTTTTTTTATTTTATTAGTTGTGTTGAGCTGATAGGGTTTAAATGTGTTATTGATTATCAGGTCTGAAGACAGAAGAGGTGAAAATAGAAGTTGAGGACGGAAGAATTTTGCAGATAAGCGGAGAACGCAATAAAGAAGAGGAGCAAAAGAATGAGAAATATCACCGAGTGGAGCGCTCGCGCGGCAAATTTCTACGGCGATTCCGACTGCCGGAGAATGCAAAGGTGGAGGAAGTGAAAGCTGCCATGGAAAATGGAGTTCTGACTGTGACGGTGCCAAAGCAACCGGAGCCTAAATCAAAGGTCAAATCCATTGAAATATCTGGTTAAGAGCGGAGAATATGTACATGTTTGGAGGGAATTGTGATTCGGGTTCTCTGTTGAATAGCGCTAGCGCAGTAAAATAAAGAATATAAATGATACTTTATCTGTAACTTGGGGATTTGCCTATAAATATGAATATAAATTGTTGTGTGTTCCCTTCTTGAGCCATGTAAATATTAATATAAATTGTAAGCTGTGCTTTGTTTCCTACAATGTGTCATGTTTTTGGGTTATGTTTGGGCTTTTTGGTTTTTCGATGTCTTTTCTTTTAATACTGTACTTTTAATTATTTAAGTTAAATTATATTTATTCAATAAAAAAATGGATACTTTCTAAAGTTCATTACAATCTTAAGAAACCGTGAACATCGGATAAAATGATTGCTAGTAGTTTATATGTTTCCGTATTGATCGAAGGTAGTTAAAATCTACGAGATGAAAATAGCTTCATCATTTAAAAGTATTTTTAAATAAAATTACAATACAAGAATTTGGATTGAAAGTTGTTCAAGGTGACAAATCATGGAAGATATTACGGAGATGTAAGTTTGTTATCTTTTATTAGTTCCTTCACTGAGGGTTTAGTTGTTAAATAGTGATTAATGTATATGTGTACAACCAATTATAATTCAGATGTTTGTTGCATCTGTTTAACAGCTTATCTTCAATGAAGAAAGGTGCATGTTTTCAGATGTTTGTTGCATCTGTTTAACAGCTTATCTTCAATGAAGAAAGGTGCATGTTTTCTAGCTCAAATTTTCAATATTTTTTTCTTACTCTCTGATTGGCGCTTTATAGATTGACAAGGGCTCTATGGGCATTCCTAGACAAGAGAGCGCATGAGTTTCCTGCAGATTATCAGAAAGGGTTGACAATCTCTACATTTCCAACACATTCGTTGGAAATTGCATCAAGAAGGGTTGTGAACGTGTCTTAGTTGCTTGCGAGGGTTCTGGTGTGCATGTTTGCAAAATGTGGTTGCGAGGGTTCTGGTGCGCATGTTTACAAAATGTGGTTGCGAGGGTTCTGGTGCGCATGTTTGCAAAATGTGGTAACGGAGATGAGGCACGTGAACTGTAGTCACCCAATTTCTCATTAATGAAACAAGTAAGCCTCAGCCTCAATCTCATCACCAGTTTGGCTTCCTTGTGTATCAAGGTGTGAGCCATGATGGAATTATGGTTGTTCTTGCAAGAGACATTCACAAGGGCATTACCAGCGCTCAGGGGCACGAGATTTGTTAGAAGGGACAAAAACGAGGGTTTAATCCCCATATAGGAGCTAACAAGAGTATGGCAGCGGTTCTCTGGGAAGGCGACGGATATGGGGCACACACCAGAGTATGCCTTGCGATAAGCGCCTCTTCATCATCTAAGACTACATGTCCAATGGAAGCCTTGAAAGAAACTTATTCAGTCCAGAATTGAATCTTACATGGGCTCGGAGATACAAAATTCTTACAGATGTAGCGAGCGGACTGCTATATTTACATGAGAAGTGGGAAAAAATGGTGTGCTTAGGGACACATTAAATCCAATAATATATTATTAGACTGTGATTTGAATGTTCGAGTGGGGGACTTTGGGTTGGTAAGGTTATATGATCGCAGTGAAAACCCCCAAACTACTCGTGGTGGGCACATTGGGCTACTTTGCGCCTGAGCTTATACATTCTGGTAAGGCTTCTCCTTCCACAGATGTGTTCAGCTTTGGGGCTCTTATGCTGGAGGTTGCCTGTGAAGGAAGCCAGTAGATCCTTTTGCTGCCAAAGTTGTGGTTTTGGTTCAATGGGTTTGGGATTTGTATTCACATGGAAAATTACTGGAAGTTGTTGATCAAATGCTTGGGGACGATTATGATAAGGTCGAGGCTGAGATTCTGCTTGTACTAGGGCTCATGTTTTCAAACCCTGACCCGCATGAGAGGCTTAGCATGGGAAACGTGTAGCAGGTACTTTGCGGTGAGGCTACTTTGCCTATGAATCTTCATCTGCCCTCGACTTTTAAACATTCTTACATTGACATTGCACAGTTGAATTCGTTTACTGTTTTGCATTCCTTATCTCAAATACTTTTTCTTTCTTTGTTGCCATCATTCTGTTTGAGTGCTTGTTCAATGGAAATCCTCTTTGGAGGTTTTGTTACATTTATTGTTTTATTTTCTTTGCAATTTTTCAGTAGTGTTGGAGCTTTCCAATTTTTCTTCTGGTTTTGTTGTGTATAATATTGTCTTGATGAAATACGAAATGCTTAAAACATCTCCTTTTTATGGTCTATAATTGTTCTTGTTGTTATGGGCTATTTTAATATATGACTTTCACCAAGAAAAAATGGCATGAATTTTTTTGCAAGTCCTGTGTTGCCTACAAAGGGTTTTTGTGATTATAACTCTGTTTTCTTGGATCACTGGATTTGTTTCTATAGATCTTATGTCTACAATAGTATATCCTTGTAGTTTTGGTTTGCTTTTTAATGGTGTCTTGTACTTCCAAAAGTTTTCATGTTTATTGTTTGTTCCACTAGTCTACAATCCAAAACATTTCATGGCTTTTGTTGGTTGTTCTCCTAATTAGGTCATCAAATGATATCACATTGCAATTGAGAGTATGACTTAATTTTCTGTATTTTTTCACTTCAATCAGGTATCGTGCCCTACGCAAATCTTTATCATTATGATTTTCCGCTTGGGGATGAACAAGCCTTGGAGGGTTGGTTAAACCCCAAAATTGTGTAAGTTTGCTTGCAGCTTGTGTGTTTTTGAGATCCATCAGCTGATTCTACATGATAGATTATTCAACTTTCTTTGTGAAAATTTCTCAGATTCCAAATTTTCTAGCTAAGATGACAATTGCTTTTCTTTTATGTATAGCGAAGAATATGCAAACTTTGCAAAATTCTGCTTCAAAACTTTTGGTGACAGGGTGAAATATTGGATGACATTCAATGAGCCATGGGTTGTTGCTATTCTTGGTTATGATAATGGAATATTTGCTCCTGCAAGATGCTCAGCTCCATTTGGAAACTGTATTGCTGGAAACTCTGCAACAGAACTGTACATTGTTGCACACAATTTGTTGCTCTCACATGATGTTGCTGTAAAGATTTATAGAGAAAAGTATCAGGTGAGATCAGTGACATTGGTTAAAAATGTTATGCATGAAATGGTCTCTAAAACTGAACTCTTCTCTGGTCATAGGCAAAGCAGAAGGGAAAAATTGGTATCCTTTTGGATTTTATGTGGTTTGAGCCCCTTACAAATTCTGACGAGGACATGGCAGCTATTCAAAGATCAAGGGATTTCCAACTTGGCTGGTATGTGTAAATTTTCCTTCCTTTAGTTATGTTTTCACATGCATAAGAAATATATTTTTATTCTAATTTACTTGTAAAATGGATTTAGGGTAAAACTTAAATACACTGACTCCTCTATGAGTATGGAGTTATCAAGTTGCCACAGACTGTAGGCTTCAACCATGATTCTGAATTGGCTTGGGTTTTCTTTGGCTTCAATAACCCAATATTATAGGCTTTAGAATCATCAAATGCAAACACATTATAAGGATTAAAACAGTGAAGGACTGCAGATGGTTTCAGAAAGTTTGAAGCTTGGGCTTCTCAGGCTTCTTGAGTCGCTGATGATTTTTGCTTGCATCCATCTAATATTTCCATAATTAGTAAGAAAAATATATACTTTTGTGCTTGTCAATTTCCTTCATCCTATTATATATGGGAAATCCCCTGATTCTATGGTGGAAATTGTTGGAACAAGGCTACCTGAATTTTCAGAAGAGCAATCCAAAATTGTTAAAGGCTCAATTGATATCTTAGGCGTTAATCATTATACAGTTTATTACATGTATGATCCAAAACAACCCAAGCAAAATGTAACAGATTACCAAATGGACTGGAATACAGGTTTTGCATGTTAGGTTCTTTCTCATTTTGAAGTTCTCCTACAATGTTTTTCTCACATTGCATTTTCAGACATTTATTTATACATTATTTGGTATTAAAACCTTGATTCCTTGCATTTGAGTTTTCTTTAAGATCTAACTAATCAGCGAATCTTAAATATGGCAGATGCACTCAACGTTGTGCCAATTGGCCCAAGGGTAAAATTCATTCCTTTTTCATAATAAACACCATTGTACAATCCCAAATTGTATTTTAGTTTTTCCTGCTTTTATGAAAATACTTTTCTATTGAATAAATAATACAAGAATTTGTGAGGCTTGAACCCAGCTGTTATGTAATAAATTTTCTTTCTACCTGAGTCAGTCATTACCACATCAAACTTTTCAATACTTGTTGGAGAACTGCTTAGAGTAGTGTGACTAGTGGCGTTGCAGAACTTTGGAGAACCAGTACGCAGACATCTTTGGATATATTTTAAGATATTTGAAATCCTACATAAACCAATCCAAATCTTGATGTGTACCCAGATCTCCACTCAAAATTATCCAGCAAGGACCATGAAAAGCATCCTACAACATTTACACCATCGTTTATTGCATCTACTAAATTTTTAATGTAGCTTTTATAATAGTTGATCCTTGTCGTATCATACAACCCAGCAGGCAGGGTCATGTTCCCTGGATCATCCATTCATGCCCTACAAAACACCACTTCAAACAAATGAAATAAATCAGTAATCGAGGTAATTTGGTGTGTGCTATGATTGAAATTCATATTTTTCAACAAAGAGTCCCTAGTTAGGTAGTCATAGTAGTTGATGGTATGTACGATGTCTACATGCTTTCCGTTTTCAGATAGAATCATTGTTGTGTTTCCATAAGTTGCTCTTTTATGTATGTTACGACTTTGTACAAACCCCACAGCACAATATATAGCCGGTTTGAATTAGCCTGCAAACTCATTACTTGTTATTTATGTCAAGGACTTGTCCAACGCAGAGGACATTATACTAAGCCATAAATAGAGTGTTCTACATCTATAAATAAAAACTCGGGCCCAAAGACAGCCTGCAGAGGTGTATCACATCTTTTGTGGGGAAAGCAATAACAAGTGCAACAAGAAGAGCTGATCATATAACAAGTGTAGCGAGTGGAGAGAGGCAGATGAATTGAACCAATAATGCAATAAAAGGAAGTTGAGCATTGTTAACAAATCTGTTTTGGTTTGGATTTTTTAATTGCTTTAGATATTTTTCTTAATATTTTTTTTGGTCTTTGGATCAGATTGAATTTTTCAAATTTGGCAACTATGGTATCTGTTATGAAATATTCTCCTTGTATTTGAACCATGATTTGACCAGAGAAGGAAACATGTTAGTTTTGGGACTAAATAGAAGAAATTAAATTTTTGGAGCTTTAACTCATGTTTTATTTGACAATATTAACTGCAAATATTAATAAAATCTATTGTGTTAATGAAGATATTGTCAATATGACACAGCTCCAATGAAATATGGGAACTATCTATAGAGTCCAATGATATATAAAACTATGTGTTATTTGTGATGGCGGAGGCTACTGCTCTTGTAGAGGAGGCTGTCTCTAGTCCTTTGTAGCCTACCCCTAGAACTATGCAGAGGAGGACTAATTCTAAAGAATAGATTTTTAAATATGGCAAGAACACATACCTCATTAATCAATGCATACACAAAAATCATGAACAAAACTATTCTTGTACACTTTGGCAAGAACTTCCCTGCTGTGCAACTCTTGTTGTTCAAGGGAAATGGTCACTAAAATTTGATTTCAAATTAAAAGATTATTTTCTATTTGTTTTTTTTGAAAGTAGAATATAACTCTTACCATTTTTTTTATGTTGGAAAGACTTGTTGCAATGTGGTTGTAACTTTTCTATCATTTTCATTTGGTGAAATAGACATTTTTAATTTCAAGGAAAATCTTTAATAATCCTGTATCTTAAATCTATTCTTAAAAAAATATTAAGCAAATTAAGATTTATAAACTTTTCTTCAAGGTAATACATTAAAAAGTGATTCCGATTGAATAAATAATTTATTGTCTTTGTTCAAGCTCTCTTCCTTCTCAACTTAGTTATTAAGCTTCGCATCTTTATACATTGCATTGAAAAAATTATTTATTGTCTTCACTCTTGATCTTTCTTTCCTCTTAACTTAGCTATTAAGCTTTGCATCTTTGTATGTATTGCATTTTCTTGTAAGTGCTAGTGTTGGTTATTTATTCACCATTTATTATTCTTTCATTTCAAATAAGTGTTTCACCATTTTCTTCCCACTTCGAATTAATCCCTTGCTACTAATGTTAAATGAAGGTTTATATTTACTAATCAATTTTGTATCAAGTTAAGCTCTTACATATGAACATCTTAACTTGGTCCAAAATTGAAACCTTAGATTTTCATATGTAAGATCTTAACTTGGTCCAAAATTGATTAGTAAATATATACCTCCATTTAACATTAGTAGCAAGGGATTAATTCAAAGTGGGAAGAAAATGGTGAAACACTTATTTGAAAGGAAAGAATAATAAATGGTGAATAAATAACCAACACTAGCACTCAAAGAAATGCAATATTGAAAATTTCTATATTATAAACTAGTAGTTGGAGAATGAATATGATTTTCTTCTTATCTAACATGTTAAATGCCTCACTTGTTATGCTAATGGAACTATTAAAAAATATTCTGGAGTGGCTTTGAGCTATTGAATAAGGTTTATGGAGATTCTATTAAACATGTTATTCTATTACACATCTAGAAAATTAGATGTATATAGATTTTTTCTAAAATTAACTCCCACTTTGACAATTGAAATTGCTACACTTTCACGTGTAATTTTAATTTCTTATGTTCTTAGCTACAAGATTTACTAGAAGAATTTACATATTGCAATCTAGTTGGACTTGATCAAGTCTCAAATCACTAATCTTTAAGGCAAACATCCCAATATATTTGAGGAATATGATATATTTTTTTTATTAAATAAAGGTGAATTACAAAGAAAAATAGTAAGCAATCAAAAAGGGAACTACAAAGGGAGAAGAAATAACAAAACAAAGACATATGTATATATTACAATCAAGGACTAAACTAAGAAATTAACATACAACATCTAAATAAGAGAGTAACAACAACTGTCCCAATCTTGGACAACTCTAGTGACTTAGATTGACCTAGATTGAAATTAACCAATAGGTTGAACCAGGAACAAACTTTACAAAATAATGCTCGAAACATAAATTATACTTGAAATTTAAACAAGATTTGGAGTTGTCTAGAGCATCGGATGTCCCCTTCATGAAATTGTAAAAATGATATTTGACCTCTTCCAAAAGCTACTTGTATTTAGCACCTTCCTTCAATTGAAAACACAAAGAGACAAGTTGTAACATGATTTTAGAGTAAAATTGTAGCATTTTTAATTTTTAATGAGTAATATAATTAGAAAACACAACTAAACATTTACTTTTTCCAAATATGAAGCAAAATAGTTTATCTCAAAGTATCAACAACTATATCTTTATGAAGCCCAATACACAAAATCACTTCTTTCTAATGCAATGTACATGATTAAAAATAACATGAAAAAATAAATAAATATAGTATTTAATTTTCTTTTGGCCCAAAAACAGTCCCAAAAAATATGTTTTAAGATGAAAAAAATATTTGTCAATTGAATCTTTAAGCATTTCAATCTATCAACTACTAGTAATTTATCATGCAAGGTTTTTTAGGTTAAAATTTGAGTGTTTGTTTCTGCTCTAGACCTCCAAATTTGGGCACTTATGTTCTTCTATTTTTCTCTCAAAATATGCAACTCCATTTAACCTGAAGTCTTAGGTTTAATTCCATACTTATGAGGAGTTTTAAAATAAATCTTCTTCAAAGGAAAACAAAAAAAGATAATTCTCAATCCATAGCCAATATTTGAAGAAATTGCAATGTAGAGTGCATAATTTCATAAGAAGATCCATAGGAACCAATGCTCTCATAGATGTTACAAAACTTTTGGACATGTTATTTAAACTAAATGAGTTTTTGGAATTCTACCAATCAACCTAATCAGGTGAATTTAAGTCCCACAAATCCTTAAACTGTTGTACACCTTTCTCGGAAAGGTAATGAACCTATTTAGGGAAGATAATAGCCAACGGTTGTCCATGATATTGTACTAGTTTGTTCCACCAAATCGAAGAAGACATGAAACTAAAACCATGTTCCAAGGAGTCCTTCCAATTTAAAAATTTGCAAACTTCTTGTCATTCCTTCCAAATAGATTGCAAGGGGAATGATGCTTTAATACGAAAGAAAGGAGCAAGAATAATTTTATCCAACCATCTAACACCCTACCACTTGTTACTCATAGAAGCAAGAATAATATAGTGACGAACCAATATTTTTCATTGTTCCTCTTCTGAAACAACTCTTATTATGCATTTCATTGATAAACAATTTTTTGTGTCATAGGATCCAAAAGACCCAATCCACCCTTATTTTTAGGTTGAATACAATGTAACCAAGAGGAGGATCTAAAACCATCTTTTTCATCCCAATTAGTCCATAAGAATTGTTGAATGATTTTATTTAAGTCGTCATATTCCTTTTTGGAGGGAATCCAACAAGAGGAGAAGTAAACATGAGAATCCAAGAATATCTCATTTACCAAAAACATTTTACCAACCGATGATAGATATTCATTCCCCCAATTAAATATTTTTATTTTAAGCTTGGCTATGAACCAATTCCTCAAATCAAAAAAAGTAACCCACTAT
Organism: Sequoia sempervirens; assembly: GCA_007258455.2. NCBI lineage: Eukaryota > Viridiplantae > Streptophyta > Pinopsida > Cupressales > Cupressaceae > Sequoia > Sequoia sempervirens. The sequence goes on along the minus strand of VDFB02292998.1, from coordinate 21,111 downwards.
TCAAAGGGCATACCCAAGTATCGAGTGATTTTCCCATGCCTAATTTTCTTCCATTCTTTGAGAATCTATGTGGGATTGGATTAGATTGGATCATGAGAAATTTGGTTTTATGATGGGAAAACTTTGAACTTGAGACAAAATAATAAATATTTAGGACTATTAAGATATTTATTTTTGTTTTAAAATATTGAACAAAGGACATGTTGTCATCAACAAAATGAAAATTAATCACCACTGCATTGTTTGGAATAGAAATGCGTTTGATCAAGTTCAAATGATCAACTATATTAGTTCAACTCCCCTATGTATACCTAGTAAACAACTCCCAAACATCACAAACACTTTGAGGATGAAACACCTTTGGCCTTATAGGATAATCTCATATAATGGTTATGAAAGAGGTTTCATAATGGTGAATTGCAGTTTTGTTTAATTTGCATGATTTCTAATTAGTTTCGAACTTTAATAGCTTCAACACATCTATATGAATTATATTTTGTCATAGGTATAAGCATTGTATTTTAGTTTCTATTATTATTGTTGTAGTAATGTATCATAATGTATATTTAGACTCATATACATAGGGAGGTTTATTCTTTGTTGTTAATTTTATTTTTAATTTGGATTATGAAAGTTATTGTGTAGATTTAAAGGAAAAATATGGGTTTATAAATTTAGGTAAAGTGCTTAGATCTACAATATATTTATTTTTCATTTGAGGGTTCAAATTATAATATTAGTTTTTTTTTTATGTTATTATGCAAATGTGGAGATAAATTTTTGGGTTTGTACTAAATTTAGGTAAAGTATTTAAATCATAAATTTATTCAGAGTAAATCACAAAAGTGATGGGAGATTCAAGGTTTATATGTTATGGTTAGAAATATTAGTTCTTAAATATTTTTTGACTAAATATTTTACCTAGGACATGACAATGGTATTAGAGTTATTTTTCTTACTAGCCTATGAATTATGGGAGGATTCTTGAAATATTTGATATATGGTGGAATCAACTCTTCAAGAGTGCTAATAGTAATAAAAATAAATGCTTAGTTAGAGAAAGAGAATAAAATATCAATCAAAGGAGTAGTTATGATAGAAATGAAGTATGATGTGGTGCTTGAAATCATGGCATAAATTATTTAGAAAATGAACAATATGAACACTTCCAAGAATCACAATGGGGAGTCAATATCTTTTGGAGCTAATAAAAAAAATACTCTGAAAGAAATAATTAGGTCCACTTCTAGACCTCTTTGATAAACCTTTCTACAAACAAAGAGATCTTCCTATTGTAGAAGCTCTAAGTTTAGTGGAGGAAGATATCTCAACATGTCATTCTTAGTATATAATTTTTTACTCGAGATCCAAACAACAATCTATATATGAAATTTCATGAAATTGAAGGGAGCTAGAGGTACAAATAGATATACTTGAGTCTTGAGAAAAATTCTACAACCATAGAGTAGCAAGAAACATCTTGTTCTAATTGAAACATCATGGGAAGGGGAAAAGTCAAAAAGATCTTAGGAAAGAGATTATTGAGCATAAGATAAACATTCAATTGTAGGATAACTTAGAGAACTTAGAACCAGTGCCACAGCCATGACCAAAGTATAGACTATTTTCAAAGAAATAACATGGGAGCAACTTATAAGAAGACTCAAAAAAGAAATGGCATCATGCCCCCCTTTGGAAGACAAAACCTCTAGTTGTTACAAATAGTCCATAGATGAAGACATAAAAAATAAGTCTAGGAGAAAGAAGCTATGTTTTTCTTTCAAAGAACCATGGGATCCAAGCCACAGGTGCCTAGGCAAGGAAAAAGTGCACTACACTAAGGTAGTTACATATAATAACGTAGACTTAGATGAGATTAAATTAATTATGAATGTAGAGGACCATGCACCTAATGAGGAAGAAGAAAATAGATAATATGAATAGAGATTCAATTAATTATGTATACTCTATTGAAAAACTATTGTTGAGTTACAAGAGATTGAAGCCATCATTTTTAGTAGAGTACACATAAATCCCTTATATGAATAAAAAATTATGATACTTGATCATGCATAAAAATATTTAGGACTTAAAGTACAACAATCTATAGAAATTGAAGATAAAAGTATAATCATTGAAAAAAACATTCTAGTTACTACTAATGAGCTCATGCATCAAGAAAATTTCTATTGCAATCAAATCAATGAGGAATCAATAATACATGTTGAATATGAAATAATTGAAGAAAATTCCCTAGTGCTTGTTAGTGGTGTGATGAGCATGAATTTGTGAAAGGGGTTGATTCTTATCACATGCCTCTTTATTCTAAAAGCATGACTCACAAGAGTGGTAGTATTTTTTCAAACCTCTTGAAATTTATCAATCATAAATACAAGTTAATAACCTCAATCATTCCAATAAGAAAAAATTAAAATATGAAGGGGACAGTAATAACATAATTACACTTTATATTATGTTTATTCAAAAAATTCAAGTTATCATGGAAAGTAATCTAAGCATGGGAAAACGAATAAGAATATAAATAGTAGTAAAATATAATAGACACCCTTAATCACAAAAGAATTTGGTTATGCACAAAGGAGTAGGATTCTAGTAGTCAAGGTATTCATTCAATTCATCTTGACGAAGGAGGCAATACTTAACTATCATATTGGTTGCCAATAATGACAATCAAGAATATATGTTTGTTGCCCATGATCTCCAATGAGTATAGAATGGGAAAGAAAATGGTATATGGTTAATTCTATGTTGATAAAAATGACATGGTTATGTGTGCTTAAGGGCTGAATTACATAGGTGACTTTCTATAGAATAATCAATCTAGAAAGATAAATTTTACATCTAAAGGAGAAGATTTTGTGCTTGGATATGTCTCTAATGGAACTCTGAGAGGACTCAAAAATATGAATGTTTCTTGCAAGGGAAAATTTAATTGGATAACAAGAATCATGGTCAGATAGGACATGTATGTTATCTCATTTTATAGTAAGACACTAAGTCCTTAGTTTAGTATTTTTTTTTCCAATTAGTATAGTGTGGTGCTCCATAATATATTCCTAGGATCATTATCAAATAAAATATTCTAACAATTCCATGGAGTTAGAGATTGGTTGTAAGCATGCCTTTGCCATTCTTTATTTCTCAAAAACTAATTTGAAAGTTCAAGCTACGTACCATCAAAGTGGTGAACTTATATGGGTATATGTGGACAAGATGTTTTTTAGATAGCTTGTTAGACACATCAAGTTCTTGGTCATGCCATCCAACTTGAACAATGCACCAACTACTTTCTAAGTTAGGATGAATCCAATATTCAATATAGATAATTGAATTTTTTTATTTTGATAAAATTTTAAGACATGTTGATGCGCAAAAAAGCCTAGAAGGATCATATGAACCACCCAAATTAGATCTTTGGAATTCTAGAGCAACAAGCTCTATTTGAAGAAGAATTTAAGTGAGAACTTTGGAACATAAATAATTTATACTTGGTTCATGTCATTATTGCTCAAGGAATACAGGTGGAGCAAAAAAGAATTCAAAATTATTTGTTTTGGGCATTCCAGCCATTATAACCTTATTGAGAAGATTATTTTTTCTATACATAAGTAATGAGGTTTGTTAAGGGATTTTCAACTCTAGAAACAACCTGAACCAACATGATAAAGAAAAGAGATCATGCATGGGTGGATAGAATATAAAATTATTTTATAAGCATAAGGGGCAAAAAAATCATGCCTTTTATTTTTCATCATATTTTCCACATCCATGTCTAGTATAATGTGGTTCTTTAGAGGAAGGTATTGGGGCCATATTAATGTAGATATGAGACTTCCTTAAAATTGAGAGCAAGAAGTTGAAAGACTTAGGAAATAGATTTCTAATTTATGATGTGGTTAAATTCATATATAATTTAGTTGATGGTAGATCTTTGGTTGAGACAGATTGCAATGGATTGAATTTTTACTTGCATCAACTTAATTTGATTAAGTAGTTAAAGAAAATGGTAAGGAAAATACAAAACTATGATTTAAGTATTAAGGGAAAAAAATCATGTAGTTTCTAATGTATTTTTAAGAATTCCTATTCCTTTCTTTATTTCTATCATTTTTGGTAATTATAATATCTCCATCATGAAAGATTATACCAAGGATAGATTTTATTTTAACATTGTACACATAAATGTTAATGATGGAAAATATGTGCTAGAAAATGGTCTCATTCTATATAAGCATAAAATATTTTTAGTAATTGAATCCAAGATTAAAAGAAGGTTATGAAGGTTTCACGTAGCATATTCATAGGGGGGCACCTTAGATCTTACAAGGTTTGTATGCATATAAGAAGGAGATCATCATGAATGATTTTTGGGGAAGAAGATCTTGAATTCATCAAGAAGAACATCACCTCCTAGTAGGACAGAGAGGAACATGAATTCTTAGAAATATTTTTATAACCATTACTTATTCTCCATCAAGACTGGAAATGAGTGTTCATGGACTTCATCATAGGTCTTTCCAAGGTACATGGCAATGATTCATACTTCTCTACCCTTTATCTTGTATTCAAAGACTATCATGTGGCTTAATTATTATTTAGGAAGGCTTATAGGTTACCAAGGTTACCTCAAAGTATTTCCAATGATAGTGATAGAAGATTTGTTAGCTTATTTTAGCAAGGATTATTTCTTTTGATAGATGCATAATTCATCTCCATCATAAGTTATCAGTAAAAAGTAGTTGGATAGATAAAGATGGTGAATAAGAGGGTTTAGGGATACTTGAGGAAACATGTTTTAGAATATAAACCAATAGGGATTAAATTAGTACATTTGGGAGGATGTTGCTACAACACCAACCAATATATCCCTTGGAATGAAAAATTCAACAAGTGGATCAATAAAAAAATATATAGTTAATTTGAGGAAACTACTTATAATGGATTATGCTAGAGAAAAATCAAGGAATATTGATAAATGTAGAGATTTTTATTCAAGAGGAGATGGAGATTTGAATTAGCATTGCTTGAGAGAAATCGATTCTCGGGAAGGGAAGACTTGTCATGTCTCTTTTTCAATAAATTTGTGTACATGGACAAAAGGAATAGTACCTATTTCTAGTACATCCTTGGTCAAAATATTCATATTAATTATCCATTTTCATCTCTCATCCACCTATTGAGTTAAAAAAATTCTAAGTGGGGAGGTGTGTTCTACTTACTAACTTTGTACAAGTTTAGATTTGGAAGAATTCCCTTCCTACTATGCATTTGTATCCAACTTTACTTTTCCTTTATTCCTAGTAGAGCATAAAACATTCGCTTACTCATATACCCTTTTCATGATCCCCTCAATCCTTGAAACCCTATCTCCCTAACCCTTAGCACTAAGTTCTTTATCAAAGTTGTAGTTCTACCATTCCCTTTACTCAAGGACTTGATATGAAGTATGCATGTGTAGACATGCAAAATTAACATTGTGCATTCAATCAGGTTCATTCATTAACTAAACTAGATTTCACATTAGGTCCATTCATCAATTAATTAGGTTCACCTTCATTCATTCATCAGGTAATTTCATTAGGTAATCTCATCTCCTAAGGTCATTTATTTAAAATCAAATAAACATTATCATCAACCTTTTAATAAATAAATTGGCCATTTAATCAAATCCCAAATCATATTACATCATTTTCTGATTTAAATAAATCAAATATCCAAGTCCTAAAAGTCAAACTAACCTAATCATCATTAATTTAATCTAACCATGATTAAATGCTAATCTTACCCACTTGCATTCTCTAGATTATGCCACTTGCACCAATAAATCAATTTATTGATTTATTTAAATCATCATTTTCACTCAACATAGCATTTATGGGGAATATTCCCTCAACTTTGAAAAATATGACAAGTTGATTTGTCCCTCCAACATTGCATTTATTTCTCATTTTCTTGTCCCCCTCTCAAAATTTATTGCAAAATTTGAATTTGAAGTTCCCTCTCATGGGCACACTTACCAAATCTTGCACATCCATTGGCCTATCACCACTTGACAAGTGGCCTCTTCTCATTGGTAGATCTTTAGTCCCACATTCCCCCATTTGGCCAATCTCTCATCAAGAAAATCTATAAAAGAAGGCCTTAATCCTCATCAATCCATCTACAACTTTTATGCAAGGTTACTCTCTTGGTTTGAGAATTAATCTTGCTCATCATCTCCATTGCATCTCATCATTTTAGCTATTGATCAAGGATTGGGAAAGGGTCATTGACACATTTGACACCAATCCACTATGGAATAGGTAACTTGTTATTGTTTTCATAATGCTTTTTTTAGTCTTTTATTGTCATTTGTTGCATTTTGAAACATTCACAAGGTATTTCATAGGAGTGTTTTTGAAAGATTTGTAGGTACTAAGCCTTGTTTGAAATTAAGTATGTGCATATTTTAAAAGGTATTCACATGTGGCACTAGAAAGAGGGCCTCTTTGTTAATCCAAGATCTTGTTTATACTAATGTTGTTATGTTTGGTAAAAGAAAAACATTTCTTCCCATCTGTTATAATCATGGAGATGTGATTGAATATAACATATGTGTGTGTGCTTATAAGGTTTGCTTTATTGCTCATTTCCATAGTTAAAAAAATAAATAAAGAATAAAAATAAGATATCTCTGCAATATATCTGTTAACTGATACATTAGGTAATCTCTGTTTTCATTGCACGTATTCTCCTCTATTTGGTTTGTTATAAATGTATCCTATGTGAATTTATGGAAGGTGTTCAAATCTAGGTGTTTTATTGTGTCTATATTCTGCAAGACCACTATTGTTCTTAGACTTTACCTGATATGATAGATACATGTGATCATTCTTGCAAATTTGGGAATCATTTCTATATGTCAGCATTAGTATTTTTTTTCTTTGCACTCCCGAACGCCGGTATGAAGAACCTCTGTTTAGCCATAAAGGTCTACATTGGAATGGTCTAGGAAGATGCTGCACAAAAAGTTGGAGAAGTTGGCTTTACGCCTGCCATTGGATCTACCCTGAAAGTTCTTTAATGGAATTTAGGTGCCACGAGTTAGCCTATCAAAACAGTCAAGCATTGCCTCAATAGAATTTCCTGGTGACTAGTCAAACTGTGAGAAGTTAGGAAACACCTCAATATCAGCAAGCTGTAAAGACCTTTCTAGGCATGCTCGCCACCACAATACCCGCAACCTAGAGTGAAGGTGTCGTGCATCCTGAGGAGACTAGGAAATAATAAAAAAAGGTCTGGTCTTAAGTTCATAGCACAGTACTACAGTAGCCATGCATTTAAGTTAAATAACTTCCCAAAACATACACCAACAAGCACAATGCGACAACAGTTGGACTGTTGATTTTCTTTTTCCCAATGCAGATCATGATGCGTGATATTCTTCTGATACATTCATTATGATCTATGACTTCTTTTCATACGCCTCACCTATGCGCAGGAAAGAGACATGGTGCAACTCTCATTAAGGTTCAGTCAGGTACAAATTATAGTGATCTAGCAATTATGAGGACAGAGGTTTATAATCTTTTATTCTCTAGGCGTTATGTAGGATATTCCATGCTGATAAAACGTGGAAACATGATCTGAGGTTTATTGATTGCGTACGGTATGAGGAGCCACCATAATATGGCCACATCTTCAGGCTCTTTTCAAACGTTGTTAATTCACAACACGTGATGTATGAAGATTGATTAAGTTGTGTTGTTCTAACTTTACATTATCTCTGTGATTGCGTGTTTCCTTCTCCTGGTGCTGAGAATAAGGTGTTTTCCATCGGCTGTGACATCTTCTTTCTGCATCTTTCTCAAAAATATATATACAAGCTATGACATTTTGTTTTTCTGAAGCTGAAAATAACGTGTTTTCCTGAGAGATTTGGTGGAGGCAATAAATACAGGTGTTGAGAATGATGTGTTTTCCTGAGAATGAATAAATGCATAAATATGTTGACCATCGGCTGTGACATTTTCTTTTTCTGAAGCTGAAAGTAACGTGTTTTCCTGAGAGATAGGCGGAATAAGGAAACAATAAATACAGGTGTGTGCTTTACATCAGACTGAATATATTGCCTCGAAATTCTTTAAGCATTTATTTGCTGCCAAACGTGCTTTTGATTGGAGATAGGTGTTGAGGTACATCAATGTGCAGAGGAGAGGGACGTGTTCCATGCAGAATTTGTGTCTTCATTACAGCTGTTGGTTGGTGAAAATCTTGAAGGATATAAAAGAGCTATAATTGGTGAAAGAGCTGTTTTATACAAACATAGCTTCTTGCTTTGCAATCCTTTAATGACATTTATGGTCATGATTAGGACACATTCGCATAAAGATACTTTTGTCTTTAAAAGATTGTTTTCTTTTATAAATATCTGATTTGTATTTCAAAAGAGTGTTTTCTTTATATTTGTGTTTAAAGGAGAAAATATCATTTTAAGATTAGTAAGATGGAGTTATTGGCAAGATCTTCATTAGATGCTTTATCTATTGTAATTATTTTTCTGGGATTGTCTTAAGTAATTTGACTTGGTCTTCGCATAATCTATCTTTTTTCTTTTTATAGGTACAAACGAAGGAAAGCAAGGAGAAGGCTAACGAAGGAAAACGAAAGGAGGAGGATATTTTGAAAAAATCAAAGTGTTTTTAAATGCTTTAAGTGTTTGTTTAACACTTCTTCACGAAATTGTTTATCTTTTCGTTTTAGGACACTAATTTTTGCTTGGGTTTAAAAAGAACACTTTGGTTTTCTGCAAAGGCTAAAACAAACTTTAGGATCACAACTTACTAGATTTTGTTTGCGATTAACAAATTGAACAAGGCAATTCCTCACACTTCATTTGGTGCTCTAAAAAAGGAATCATATCGTTGGTTTGAAGGATAAAATGAATGTGTGTCTTTATTGTTTTGTAATTATTTACACAAAGTAATATTATCAAAAGATGTATACGCTTCTCTTGCGCCTCACAGCGATCTTGAGAATCAAAAGGCTTTTCGTGACATTAAGTTGCGTAAATAATTGCCCATACACACTTCGATTTGGGTTTAAAATTGAAGAATATCTTGTGCGAGTGTGAGTAGAGCATCATCGTGTATATTCTCTTTCTTTGAGTCATCAAAGATTGATCGAGTTACGGATTTTGTCTTTGCTCGCTTTTGTTTATCCTAGAGGGCCCGCCTTGGGGAAAAAGTACTCACCCAACGGAACCGGGAACCCGAGAGTATTTCCAACCGGGATATAAATTGGGGAAAAAGTGACTCCGACCCGAATTGGGGAACGGAAAGTCCTTACTAGAACCCATGTGCTAGTAATCTACAAGAACCCTGCATGGAAAGCATGCCATGGGAGATGGGTGTTGATTTCCCATGAGCCCGGAAGATATAAAAGTGTGTTGTAGGGTTTGTATTGGTTTGAAAAACAAGAAAACATTTGCAAACAAACATTCAACATCATCAAAATTCAAATATCCTTGAACAAATTCACATGCTTGCCCTTGGGATTCGTATCCTTAGAGGCATCTAAACATTTGGATTTCATCTCAATTTGCTTCTACTAAAGTCAACTTTAGGTAACCTTTGCCTTGATTTCCTCGACTTCCGCATAATGCACTTTGTGGGATGAAAGAGAATTAGGACACTGGAAATTCAGTTGAAAACCTAATCAAGAATGTGTTTGTGGTAAAAAGAATCCATTAAGCAAAGATTGAATCAATTGGACCACACATATGTGCTTGACATCTTTTGGTCATATAGTTTTCATGCAAACATTGGTCTTTTGATTTTGAATTACTCTTAGAGAAAGGAATGTTCTTCACTATCTTGGTCTCACAAACAAGTCCTTCCTAGGTTCATTTAGGATAAAATAAAACATTTCACCCACTCCAAACACTTATCATCTTCATCCCGCAAACAACTTTAGAGCTTTGGAAACATCATTTTAGACTTGGGTAAATCATCAAAATCAAAATCACCTTGTTTAGTTAGGTGTATGGGAATGCATCCTTTCTCATACATTTAATTAAATTAGCAATCCTTTGAACAAGTTCATCCTAAGATCACATCGAACATCTTAGGGTTTACAAGTCCATTATCCAAACCAAAAAGCAATCAAAATCAAACCCTAAGTCTAGCATTGATCCAAAGTCCCTAAACGTTCAAAACTCATATCATTTCCACCTTTCATCCTTCATCTCGTCATTGGTCCTAAGAACCTTAGAGGTCACTTTTTCAACAAGGTCAAAACACAAGAGGAACATGGAATATAAACTTGATCCATACATCATGAGTAATCCAAATCAATTGAACTTTCAAAGCCTTACAACGTCAATTGATTATCAACACTCACACTTATACAATCCATACATAGGATCATTACCTTCTACAAATGTCAATGGCACAACAAGTGTGAGTATGCCAAAATCAAAGATTGGAACACATTTCTCGATGGTAGATTTAAATCCAAAACTACACATCTGTCAACCGAACAATCAATGCATGAGCCTTCAAACGAACAACATCATCCCATCAAATCCCTACAAGCCAAATGAGAATGCACCAAGTACAAGTTTTCGAAACATGAATCCAACAAGCTTTGGGATGGATACATTTGCAAAACATACGAATATTCCAAACATGGACAATGTTCAATTCCAACCCATAACCCCAAATTTGAACATCATCCCAAGCCAGAACATTGTCCAAAAGCAATTTGTCTGTGATCCCATTCAAAAGCCACAAGTACACACTCCAAATTTGCTTAAACAAAAGCCAAATCAACTATATCAAGGGAGTCAATATCGAAATCAAGAACAAATTTGGCTAGATCAAATTGCTACACTTACCAAAATAGTTGAGTCAATACGCCAAGAGACATCTCCACCACCATTACCCATATCAACATCATTCCTTGGTTTATGGCTTCCCCCTTTACCTAGCACCAATCACTCCATCCAAATCAATCCCCCTAACACCAATCAAGCCATCATATCAAATCTTTTGAATATTCCATCGACATCGCACCAACATATGGTATCTAATCCAATGACAAAATCAATCATGACAAATCAAAATATGGTCTCTCAAGGGCCTATCACCTTGGTCATTCCAACCATCCCTATCACTTCAATCACTCCAAACACCACTATCATACCCATCACATCTCAACCCCTCACTACCATGATTTCTCTAAGTGTATCTCAACCACTTGTCACCGCATCCAACACGATTCCAAATACACCACCACTACCACCAAAACCAAGTGTAATAAGTCAATATCGTAACATCGCACTAAAAGCACATCAAGCCTACCAACAAGCGCTTCAACAATATTAGGTGGCTCCACAAGCCGCTCAAGCTACCCACACCGCTCAAGCTCAACAAGTGCAACAAGACTGTCAAGCTGCCCAAGCCTCTCAAGCTACCCAACGAACACAAGCACAAACACGAAAAATGATAACCATTGGGGATAACGATGAAAATTCAACCATTGGTGATAGCATTAACAATCTCTCCACTGCAATTGTTAAAAACAATGTTCAAGACCTCTCCATCAATGAGCACATTGAAGATGTTTCCACCTCATTCGATGACCAAATCACCATACATCAAGAGCCACTTTTAGTGATCTATTTCAAGGAGTGTTAGGATTATTTGATCCTATTGACATAATGCACAATCTGTTCACCTATGATCATGTTGAAAATGTCTCTACATCGCCTTATGAGTTAGAGGACATATCTCAAGAATTTATTCCAAAGCAAGATCAAAGTCTTTCACCAAAGTCTAGCAATGGTCCTTTCCAAGACATATTGACCCCCTTTGACCTCATGGTTATAGATATTGAGAGAATCCTCAACTCGACACTTGATCCAAATTCACTCAAATATCAAGAGGATATTGAACCGCTTACCATGCCTAATGATGATGTCCAAGAGCCCTTTGTAAGCAATCCATCCTTTAAAACTGACTCATGTCAAGAACCTGATCCAAAGCATGTTGAAAGAAAGTCCAAAATCATTCAAGATCAAGAATTTGTATCTTTAAGATACTACAATAATCTAATGGACACTCTCCTATCTATGCAAGATGATCATATCCACATAGCACATACTCCTCCATCTACCCATGAGATGCTTTCTATGGATGGACACGTAGATGATCTTCATCTAGAACAAAATTTTGTTACACAAAAAGAGCAGGTTATTGATTCGTATAGGCAAATAGAGTTGTCAACATCAGGATCAGATATATCCAAAATCTAGACTGAGGACATCATGAATAAAGATATCCAAAATTATCCGCTCAAGGAAATGAGTCAGACAGAACAATATAATCCAGAGTTAGCAGAGCAGCAAATTGAAAGAACGTCACCTACGGTGGTCATTTGTCAAAGCATGTTTACGGAATCAAAGCATGAAGGTACTACTTCCACCATACCGGGGCAACTTCATCTCAAGCAACGAAACATAGGGAGCATGAAGAACTTATGATGAAACCAGTGTCAATACTACAACCAAACACGCCATGAATCTTCATCCACCCATCACCCCATCCACAATTGGGACCAACGCCAAAAGGAAGATTTGAATCAAAGAACTAAGAACGCTATTAAAGAAAAAGAAGCTAAGAAGCATAATGGACAAATCAAATACAAATGGATACCAAAACATACAAAGAAAGATTATCCCTATCAAACTCCATTAGTCAAAGAAACTATGGGGAAAAATAAAAGAGGGAAAAGTATCCATCAAAGATGTCCACAAAAGCAAAAGCAGGATTTTTGAGCAACGTACAAGGTATATCAAGCAATTGGTCCTAATTCCACGCACACTTTCGTATCCACCCATCATTGTTCATCTTCCCAAGTTTGGAGAATCAAAGATTCAAGCTGTCAACCAATCCATCTCTTATCCCTAAACACACTCCATCCATGCCTCCATGCATGATATCCAATTCTCACATTGACCATGTATTGGCAACGACCCTTTATCATAAGGATTCAGAAGGCACTCTATTGCGATGTGCGCACAAAGACAGAGTTAACCCTGGTATCAATAAAGTAGATCAAGAATCCCAAAAGTTGGATTCAAGTGCACGTATCTTAGCAAAGCAACTTCTTCAAGCAGGGTATCGATGACACATTATGACAAAAGCATCTACATCGACACCACTAGGTGGGTCAGCATGAATCTTTCAGAAAAATACAAAAATAAAAAATAAAATATGAAAATCCAAAAAAAATCAGAAAAAGGATTGGAAACAGTAAAGAGAAAAATCACCCTCTAGTGAAAACTGCATGTGCGGCGCTTTGGGCAAGACCATGACGAAAACCTGGAAAACAAGCATCATGTGTAGAATCGAGCATCTACATGTGCCACTTCAGGTGAAAGCATCTCATCCCATCCGTAATAAATCAAACATTCCATCCATCTTATCCATAATAAATCCATTCATCCATAAACCATTGATCCAATCCATTTTTTATCCATCTGCATCCATCATCTGAATTATCTTGATCTTGACAAAGTTTGGGGCACAGTTTACGCTTGCTTATGGTAAACATCTTGACATGGGTAATTTTCATTGATCTTATCCTATCCAACGTTATCTGAGACATGAAGCATTATCCAAATGAGCATTCTTTATCCGAACACCTTATCTTATTGCAAGATAATCCTTGGAAGCCTTTGTGTATCCATCCATCCATCCATCGCATTCCATACATTGCTAGACACTGGGGGCAGATATTTGCATCTTGCTTCGAGAATAAATCTTGATCTATATCCTCCAACTTATGTAGTGATCCGAACATTGGAAAACGTGAAACCAAATTGGTCAGAGCATTTGTGATCCAAAAATCCAAATCACTATCCCATGGCATATTTTGATGAGAAGACATTCCTTATCAGTCTTCATCTTTCATCAAACATCAATCGATATTAGTCGCATCTAAGTTGTACGTCAAACACCACATCAAATCATTCGAACAACTTTTATTTCAAACCAAGCTTAATCAATCCCGATCAATCAAATCCAATCAATCCATAATCTTGGGACATCATTCCCAATCATTTTGTTGCTTAACACTATCCTTGCATTGTTGCGCATCCTCAACAATGTTATCATCATCAATCCTGATCAATCAAATCCCTACATTGTTGTGTATCCTCAACAATGTTATCATCATCATCAATCCATCGATTCGATCAGTCAACCTTAGCTTGGTCTTCAACAAAATCCCAAACAGAGCACTGATATCATGTCCATATCAAAAACATCAAAATCCAAAAACATTCGAAAAACATTAAAATCACAAAAACATTTGAAAAACATCAAAAATCCAAAAAATATTCAAAACATCAAAATCCAAAACATTCAAAAACATCAAACCAAAACATTCAAAATAAAAATCAAAACACAAAATCTCAAAACACCAAAAACAACCTCAAAACATTTTTAAAACGGCCAAAAACATCCAAATATTTAAAAATCCAACATCTCGCCTTCATCAAATAATCAATCTCATCCATAAAACCATCGCCACCTTATCCTTTGGCAACATAAACACATAAAAATCATAGAAGTCTTGTAAAATAAAGCTTCAATCGTAAAATCAAAATGAAACAACAAACCTTTAAACAAAATCAAAATCTTGATCATTTTCAGACATGTCAATCAACTTTATATCAACAGCCTATCAATCAACTTATCAAACCATCATCATCCTTTACAATGCATGTCCTAGGATATATTGTTCTGACAATGGGCATCATTTATGGATATCACCTTGGATTCTTATCCTATCAAAACACATCCCTTTGGCTAGAGGTATGAAGAACATTTGGCTTGTTTCATGACTTGATCTTTCTTTTGATTTATCTTTATTATCATTCCAAGGACCTCTCAATGATATCCAAACTAAGGATTTAGAGAGATAGGACAAAGAAACATCACATCTTGTTTGTTGTGCTTTGTTGACATTCTTGTAAAATAACTTCGAATACTTGCTTTGTTAGGTAATACGTAGCAAGGTTTCGTGATGTCAATTGTGAACAAGAATACCTTATCCTTTTGTCGAGTCAAAGTCCATCGCACAAGGTACAACGCCATCTTGGTTCTTTATACCTTGATGCATCGTATCTACGTGTGTAATCAAACATAAGGTAAGTAGCCCTTTTAAAATCCCAATCCTTGATAAGAAAATCATCATCATTTATCTATCATCATTATTTCTTATCATCATTTTGCATCATCATCTCTCATAATGTTGGCTTGTTGGATCCTCTTGTCATCATCTAATTTCTTCATTTTCCGCACTAACATCACAACATGAACAATTAATCATCATCACCATTACATCCATCATTCATCCATCATGCATCCATCGTGCATTCATATCATCATGATAATATAGATCTGTTAGTCTAAGCATCTCATAAATCATCCATTGCATAATCACAACATATCACATCATCCATCTCATCCATCTCATATCATATCATCATTTAAGTTGTTTAGGATACTATAGATTTGTTATTTTAAGCATCTTGAAATAATCTCATTTGCATCATCATCCATAACCATCCATTTTGAACCTCTTTATTGTGAGATTGACCCTCAAATCGAATCTTTTCACTTGATCTCTCGAGGGGGCAATGTACCAGTGTACTTTCCGCTGGGGCATTCGAAAAAATAGATTTTTTTTTATTTTGATCGCGGCAAGTTTATTCTTTGAACCAACGCAACAAGTACATTGCTTCAAAGAGGGGAAAAATGTAGACATGCAAAATTAACATTGTGCATTCAATCAGGTTTATTCATTAACTAAACTAGATTTCACATTAGGTCCATTCATCAATTAATCAGGTTCACCTTCATTCATTCATCAGGTAATTTCATTAGGTAATCTCATCTCCTAAGGTCATTTATTTAAAATCAAATAAACATTAACATCAACCTTTTAATAAATAAATTGTCCATTTAATCAAATCCCAAATCATATTACATCATTTTCTGATTTAAATAAATCAAATATCCAAGTCCTAAAAGTCAAACTAACCTAATAATCATTAATTTAATCTAATCGTGATTAAATGCTAATCTTACCCACTTGCATTCTCTAGATCATGCCACTTGATTGATTTATTTAAATCATTATTTTCACTCAACATAGCATTTATGGGGAATATTCCCTCAACTTTGAAAAATATGACAAGTTGATTTGTCCCTCCAACATTGCATTTATTTCTCATTTTCTTGTCCCCCTCTCAAAATTTATTGCAAAATTTGAATTTGAAGTTCCCTCTCATGGGCACACTTACCAAATCTTGCACATCCATTGGCCTATCACCATTTGACAAGTGGCCTCTTCTCATTGGTAGATCTTTAGTCCCACATTCCCCCATTTGGCCAATCTCTCATCAAGAAAATCTATAAAAGACGACCTTAATCCTCATCAATCCATCTACAACTTTTATGCAAGGTTACTCTCTTGGTTTGAGAATTAATCTTGCTCATCATCTCCATTGCATCTCATCATTTTAGCTATTGATCAAGGATTGGGAAAGGGTCATTGACACATTTGACACCAATCCACTATGGAATAGGTAACTTGTTATTGTTTTCATAATGCTTTTTTTAGTCTTTTATTGTCATTTGTTGCATTTTGAAACGTTCACAAGGTATTTCATAGGAGTGTGTTTGAAAGATTTGTAGGTACTAAGCCTTGTTTGAAATTAAGTATGTGCAGATTTTAAAAGGCATTCACAGCATGAACCTTGACCCTTTACATGTTACATTGCATCAAGTCATTTGGATTGAAAGTTCATATATATTATTATTTGGATACCTAATATACTATACTTCAAAACTTTGACACATGACACTTTACACTTTGTTATCCCATCAAGATCATAATTTTGGATATATTTTTAAAATTGGGTACCTTGCATTCCACATTCTCAAACCTTTCAAGCTTCTCCCTTTGTAAGATTTTATTAACTTTTCCCTATTGGCATGCCTCCTACCCAAACCTTGACTCCCCAATCCTTACACTAACTCACCCATTGGAGTTGGAGCTTAATCCTTCCCCTTAATCGAGCACATTTCCCATGGTAAGAGACATGAGGTACCTTTGACCCCCAAACTATGAAACTCCTAGATTTTCATTGTTCACTCCAACTACCTCCTTGTATGACCTAGGGCACCATTAGTGACTTGATTTTATGTTGCTTCTAGTATAGAGGGATTTTATTTTTAAAAAACTATTATTCATTGTAGTGACATAGATGAAGTTGTAATCCTAGTGATGAATAAAGATTAATATTCCCATGTGGCCATTAATGTAGGGTTAGGGTTTCAATCCTTGATGACCCTCACACCATCTTTAAGCCACTATTCCAACATATTTCATGAATAAAATTAGACAAAGAAGGGTTTCCTCTCTCCTCTAGGGACCTCTACACATCTTAAAATGGTAATTTTATTTGAGGGAATTCAAAGACCCCTATAGTGCACAAAAACATGTTTCTTATCCTAAGGTTATATGAACAAGATGATTGAGGTATATTGTTATATTTTAGGATCATCTGAGAAGGTTATTGTGCATTCATATTAAAAAAAAGAAACCCCTTGTTGGACTTTCTCTAACCCTTATGTTTGATAACTCTAAATCTAAGGAAAAAAAACCATAGGTTTATAAGAGACTAAAGTAAAAAAAACCTTTTGGTTTCAAGGATGAGGATGAAATTCATTTAGCCCTATAGGACCATCTCATATAAATTTTGTGAAAGATATTTCATAGTAGTAGATTGCAACTTCATCCAAAGTGCACAATTTGTAGTTAATCATTAACTTTAGCTTTATCATGTTTATATGATTTGAAGCTTGTGATGGGTATAAGAATTGCATTTCAATTTTTATTGTAGTATCATGAATGTATTATAATGTATATTTAGACCTATTTAATATATGAAAATTTTCTAGAGTTTCTTTTATCTAGTTGGCTTCATTTGTAATTTAGATTCTAAAAATTAATGTATATATTTAAATGAAAAATATAAGTTTATTGATTCGGTTAAAGTTTTTAGATTTATTATATATCTATTTTTAATTTGAGGGTCTAATTTGTAGAATAGGGGTTTTAATTTTATTATGCAAATGTGGAGATAAATTTTTGCATTTGTACTAGATTCAAGTAAAATATTTTAATTTTTTTTTTATTCATAGTAAAAAAAATATGGGAGACTCATGGTTTATAAATTCTAATTGAAAATATTAATTCTAAAATGTATTTATACTAAATGTTTTTCCTAGGACATGATATTTTCTTTCAAAGGAAATGATTAATATTTTTGAATTTTGGTAGGTGGCTATATTGGTTTGATGGTAGCTTTGTTATCCCTCACATTGTTCCAAATGATCCAAGAAGCCTTAGAGTTCCTTATGATTCTTCTATTTTTTTTACTAGGGAACTAACAGTTGTTTGTGGTGTGAAGCCATTGCAAACTTAATGGTGTAACCATGTATTTTAGTGCTGAATTTCAGTTTCCTTTCTTTTATTATAGAAACATAGTCTATGTGGTTTATGAATGTAGAAATTGAATTAATGATCTCTGGATTAGAAGTGTCTTGTAGAACTTTCAAATTTTAACTTATGAAGTTCAATAAATTTCATTTAATTTTGGCTTAAATGATTTTTAATTTTTTTCGAACTAATTATCTCTAGATTTTGATTATGATTTTCATTTCATTGTGGTAGGAGATTTGTTTTTGCAATCATACATAGAATGTGATTTTACGTTATTATTTCATATAATCTCTCTGTTATGATATAATATTATCTGATAGGTAGTCTTTAACTTAGCTGTCTTAGGGATCCAAGTTAGAAGTTAATGGTTAGTCTCAAGTGGACCTTAAAGAACTTTACTAGATTGATCAACTATCTTGCATAAATCTTAAATTGTTTTAATTTGGGCTTCAATAACTTGCATTTAATTTTAATTTAAATAGTTCTTAGATTTTTTTAGAATTCATGGTCTATATGTTCTAATTTTTTTAGATTTCAAATTGTGGTAGGAGATTTATTATGGAATATATTCTTGAACCCAAGGGAAGCTTTTATAGTGTGCATGTATATTTGGAAGCATATTTAATTTTTCCCATAAAGATTTGTACTATTATATACTTTTTTATTGGAAGCATCTAAAAATTGTACTTTGCAATTTTGGATCAAGATATTGTCAATTTTATTTATATGTTTTATTCCAAGTGATTTATAATACATGTATTTAAAATTTATTTTAATTTATATGTTTTATTCAAAGTGATTTATAATTATGATTTTTTAATATAATTTTATTTGGTTATAAATTTGGTTGATTGATATTAGATATAAGCTTTTTTGTCATGTGGACATGTTGTTTTACATTTTTTTGATAAGTAGGATTCAATTTTATTGATTGAAATTAGCTTCAAGTTTTGAAAACTATGAGACACATATTACATAAATATATTTGTGTAAAAATTTAAAAGGACATTATCATATAAATAAGTAGCATCTAAGAAATGTAATTTATAAATTTGGATTGATATTTTCAATTTTATAAATTTATGCTTTATTGAAAGTGATTTAAAATGTACATATATTTCACTTACTTTTATTTATATGTTTTATTCAAAGCGATTTATAATGATGTTGGAATATACTTTTATCTAGTTTTAAAATTTATTAATAAAGTTGTATTGTGTTTGGTTCCCATGTCCTTATTTTTTATTGGTTTTATTCTAGGATAATTATTGGCTTTATAATGCATCCCCTAGTGCTATGGATCCTTGGAACTCTATAGGCCCCAATTTGAAGAAAAATTTCTGGGAAGGATCAAATATTAATGGTTTTTTGGTGAAGGGGAAGTCTTAGAAAACTTTACACTTAGATCATTTATCAATCCTAACGAATGTAAAGTTTGTCTCCTATATTTTAGGTGAAAGAAAATATGCATCCCCCAATATAATTTCCACATAACCCAAATAGAGAAATATATGCAAACAAGTATTCAAAATTCATATTCAAAAGAATAGAAAACATGCCATCAAAGATGACACAAGATATACCTTGGGAAAACCCTCAAGAGGAAAAAACCCAACCTCCAAAAGAATCCATCTCTCATGTATTATTCAACAATAAACATTATAATACATCTTTAGAGTCCTTCATGAACACCTTTCAAACATCAATACCTCTACAAGAACTCCATGTGAACAAGCATGTAACCACACATACCATGCCATGTTTCAACCCTCACACATGCTAACAAGAGAAAACTAGCTAACTATCCAACCTTAGGTAGCTACCCATGTGTTTAATTTTATAGAAACAAGTTCACACAAACCACCAAGCGGTACTACATAAAACCATGTGGCTAATACCATGAGCTTACAAAACCATTAACCCCTCATATAATATTGGTACTAAGTTTTCCAAACATTAAATATATTACATGTGCAACCCCACATTAAGTATTTAATCACAATATTACATACAACACATAAAGTTTCCCCAAGAATGCTAGATCCATGTGATGCACACATTCCTATATTCCCTAGGTGCACCACATAATAAATATTTATTACATTATAGTATTGTTATCACCAAATAATGGACCCTTGCTAAGTTGCAAAACTCAACCAATTGGTGAAACATGGGATAACTCCCCTGATTGTGGGCTTAGGTTGTGGGAGTTAACCTCTAGAGAGGGTTGGTTCCCTTGGAACTATCACCTAAACTAAACCACATACTATTACTTGCAAAGGAAAGAGATAAGAACTGCTATGAAAATGAAAACCTAAGAGCCTAAGGTGATACACCAAATATCTTTTGACCCGCACTTGTTTAAATGAACATAATATGATCAACAACTCAAACTTTGACATGCACAACTCAAAATTTCACATGTCTCTTGCATAAGTATTTCATGACTAGGTTTGATAACTAGGATAACATTTAGAAAGAGTTGGAAATGTTCTCACAACTTAAATTTTACTCCTAGTTGGTTAAACA
>VDFB02292997.1:0-35789 GCA_007258455.2 Sequoia sempervirens | reverse complement strand
AATCAATGGTGATGCTTTAATTTTGGTTTTATATGTTGATGAGCTAATCCTTACTAGAGAAGATCACCTGATTCTTGAGTGTAAGAAGGAGTTGACTTCAGAATTTGAGATGAAGGACCTTGGGCTCATGCATTATGTAACGCCAAATAAAAGCTTGCACAATAGAAATAGAGATCATTAGAAGCACACATGCATACAATATTAAATCTACAATGCAAATTCATTCGTTAAGCAACAAAGAACATAGGAAAGATAAAACGTAAACACAACTGAAACAATCTCACCAATTTGGAACATATTTTCCATGATTCATCTCGATTGCCCTTCTCCATTTTCCTTGTGTAGTATAATTGTCTCCAGATTTCTTGTAATTCGTGCAAGTATAGCCTAAGATAGTGATTAGAAAAATATTGAAGATTCAAGACAAAGTTCTCTCAAAAGTTATAAGATTTCATGAGAGATTTCGAGAGATATTGGAATGAAGAATGACAAATCAATTTATAGAAAATTGATTATTCAAACGACAGGCCAAGATTGAAAGATCAACGGACGGTTGAGATTGATAGATTAGACATGCATTCTGATAACTGAGAGTGATGACATGAGTGATACAAATTAGAAATAGAATTAAAGATTAAATAAATGATTTAATCTTCAATTCAGTATTCGAAAACATAAGAAATATCTTTGCATGACAAAGATGAAGATTGATTAAATCAACTCTTGTTCAAATGCATGTAGAACATTTAATTAATTAAATAAGAATATTTAATTAATATGCATGTGCACACAAATGAGTTAGAACTAGATGATTTGAATGGTTTGACGAAGAGATTACTTGAAGACGCCACTCAGACATTAAATCAATAGTTAACTAAATGATTAAAATAGATGTCGAGTCGAGTAAAAGTGAATACTTAGATAACTCACATAATTATCTAAAATATAGAGGAATGCATTAAAATAGAATTAATGAATTAAATAATTCATTTAATTCAAGACTCGATATTCGAAGAATAATTAAATAAATAAAAGAATTTATTTAATTTGACAGGAAGAATAAGGTTAATTAGTAAGATAATTAAATAAAAAGCGTTTATTTAATTAATCAGATAGACTAAAGAAAAGTGAATTAATTAAATAATTAAGATTATTTAATTAATAGAAGATGAATTAATTAAATAATTGACATTATTTAATCAATAGAAGAATTAATGTTATGATTAATTAAATAATTGACATTATTTAATCAATGACCATGAAGAATACAAATAATGAAGAATGTGAAAGTCGTAGGCCTAAACCAGATTTCGCTGTCTACATTTGCCCCTCTTTGATACAATGTCGTTTAGGCATTGTGTCAAAGAAAGTCGATAAGAAATATGCCCTAGTAATGCTCCAGATTAGAATAGGTGAAGGTATGCCCCCTCGGGAGGACAGACAGGTTCAAAGAACATGAGTGTGCTCTCAAAATTGATGAGAGAACTAGAAGATGAAAGAAAAAAGGATAGAAGAAAATAGATAAGGGTGGTGAAGATGTAGAAAAGAAGAAATGTTAGTGCAAAAAGAAAGATGAATAATAAAAGACATGGATGTTAGTATTAGCAATCTTCGATATTTCGCTGTATCACAAAAGGTATTGCACTTTATCATCATTGGGCAGGACTAATACAAATGGAGAAAAATACCATGATATGACATAGATCAAGGTGTGCAAGGTCATCCACTTGCTAATAATAGATAGTCACAGACAAGGATTGTCATTAACTCATACTAAGGGCACAAGTTGCCCCAGTCTTTTTGTCAGGACAAACTACAAACATCAAACAAAACAAAAGACGGGTCATGAGACGTCATCGCTCCTCTAAATCCTTCATGGGACATCCTTGAGGAAACTAGTAACATGACTCAAAATCAAATTTTAAAAGATGGTCGATAGACAGCAGTCAAAGAAAATAGAATTCTGATACATCGTTGCTTCTCTAAATCCTTCATGGGACATCCTTGAGAGAGCTAGTAACATGAATCCCAGTCATCAATTCAAGATAAATGATAAGATAAATAAGCCATAAAGTCAATAAACCAATGAAAATATTTGCCAAAACATGATTTGTTTATTTGATTTGTTTTGATTGATAAAAGAATTGGTTGGTGGAGCCTGGTGTCAAGAGATACACATACCGGATAAGACTGTGAGTCTGGTTTTGATGTTATGATTATCTGTATAAGGCATGACAAAGCCTGGTTTCAGAAATACATGTGTCGTATAAGATGTTGAGTCAGATGTCGTTGATGTGATAACCTGTGTAAGGCTATGTTTGACCTTGTCAATTATGCAGGAATGATTCATCCTGAATAAGACATAGGTTGATTGTTTTGATAACATCTGTTTCCAAGAAGGATACATCTTGTAACAGACTATAGTTGATTTGTTTTGGTTGTTTTGTTTGGAAAGTTGTTCAATTTGACTCAGAGACATTGCTGACTTGTTCACCAGATTGATGCATGACTTGATATGATGTGTTGACAATTGACTGTGGGTGATGACAAACCCTAAAGGACTGACCTAGTGCGGCCTCGGGGGCTCATCGTGTGATGGCCTTACCTACATTGTACATGTAGAGACCTCGTAGTTCGACTTGAACTAACTGACAAGACTGACTACAAATAGAAGACATGTATTAAAATGAAAGCGACGAACCCTAAGGGACTGACCTAGTGCAGCCTCAGGGGCTCATCCATTGATGGCCTTGCCTACGTTATACACACAAAGACCTTGTAGTTCGACATGACCAATGACCTTTTCATATAGACATATGGAGTAAATCATGAATTTATATAGACAAACCTAAACGAACTGACCTAATGTCTCGGGGGCACATCGGCAGATGGCCTTGCCTACGTCTAGTCGCAGAGGCAACGTAGTTCGACAAACGACAAAGACTGACAAGTGCAACTAACTCTGACTCTATTTTTTGGATTTTTAAAGTTTTCTGATGTTTTTTGTGTTTTCTCAGGTCATTTTGTGATGTTGGTGGATTTTCCATGGTTTTACATCTTCAACACAAACAATGTAAGAACTAATATGACACATGTCAAGTGTTTGCCCCCAGTCGAGTATAAGACCAACTGACTATGAATAGGGTAAAATGGGGGATATGAAATGCTCTCGATGTCAATCATTCCAGATCATGGGAAAGGCTACCACTTATTGTGAATGGTATATACAAGTGATGGACACAAAAGATAAGGGATATGTACAGGAATAGGTAGTATGTAGAGGGTAGCGAAATATGTACAAGGGCGGAATATGTACAGGGTAATGGACTATGTACAAGGTAATGGACTATGTACAAGGAAGTGGACTATATATAGGGTAATGAACTATGTACAAGGATAATGGTGCCTATAAACAAGTGAGCAAGCATGCATAAAAATTCAAGGACAACCATGATCTTGCCCCTAGTCAAGCTAAAAACCAATTGACAAGTGATGAGGATGGTGACGATGTTGTGTGATGTGGGAAGGACAAATCCCAAAACAACATGAGGATGATGATAATGTGACTAAAGGATCAAGGTTTGCAGCCATGTTAGAAACAAAGCCAATGGATGTTTTGAATGATGCACTAGAATGCATAGAAAGATTATATGGATTGGGCTTGTTGCATTTAGAATGACTTTTCAAGATTGGATGGGATGATGGAAGATCCTTAGACCATTGACAAGGGAAAAACCAAGGCATGTCATAGGTATTGCGTATAGGGATAACTCATTTGGAAAAATGCTATGAAGGCTATGACATGATATTTCATGGATAGTGTATAACCAAAGGATAGAAATGTCAAGAGTTTTTCTAAAGCATGATTTATGTTTGTACCCATCCTTATCAAGATCAAAGTAGGTGGGAAAATGGGCATGAGTAGAAGGGCTAAGATGGATAGATGGAAATGTCATATGAAGGGTATGGGAGATGAGACAACTTTCCCCCAAGTATAATAGTCCACATAGATAATTTCTTACACATGATGCCTATTTGCCAAGTTTTCATCATGGTACTTATCCAAAGCGCCATAAGAATGGTTTTCACTATTGGACAAAATTTTTCTCTTAAATTTTGTTTTTCTTTTTGGTGTCACCAAGATGCCTGTTTGCCAGGTTTTCATCAAAGTGAATTTCTTTCTTTCTTTCTTTTTTTAGATGGCCTTGATGCTTTAGATGATCACTGATTGTACTGAATCCATTGATGGTGTTGATGTAGAGAGTGGTGCCATGATATGCCAATAATAACCTTGATGAAGTAGTTGCCTTGTTAGGATCATAACACTTGCATACAATTGATTGATGTCATTGTGATCTTTGTTGACACTAGAGTTGGCCTCATCAAAATACGCACAATGCAATAGAGTGCCATGGGAGTCCTTATAATAAAGAGTTGATTCCAAGATGCGATGGATTTGTGACGTGGGATTTTTAGACTTTAAACGATATGTAGGATTGGGAGACGTGTTTGGCAATTTAGATGTAGGAATTTTCATTTGCCAAACTTGGGGTGATGGATGATGGAGACTGGGTTTTAGATTGGGATAATGTTTGGAACCATGACTTTTATATGCCTTGTATGATGACCATTTTGAAGGAGGTGGACATTTATTATATGTGGGAGTCCTCTTTTCTTGTGGCTCCACATTTTGATTGACTTTTACTTTTGAACTATTTTCTTTGCTTGATCCAATTTTCTTTGGGATCCATTTTAACTTTATTTTTCCTCTTGGATTTTTGATTGATTCAATGGCCTTTGATATTTGATTTTGAACTTTGAATTTGTAAGACTTTTTTTTTTGTTGGTTCCAAATGGAAGGTTTATTCATGTTGGAATAACAATTTATGGTATGGATGGAAGGAATGTTGGCAACAACCTTATGGTAAGAACTACTCATAGCCTCCATTTTGATGTTTGTATCAGATAAAGTTGCCCCCAATATCGAGAAGATACCATTAACATCATTAGATTTATTGATTGAAGAATAACCAAGACCTTGATGTCTAGGATTTTCTTGAAACTGTACTGGTTCTAGAATTCCTTGCTCATGTATGCCTAGTCCTTTTCCTTATACTGCATGCTCTGAAAAATTTTGTTAGCGATGTGGTATTTTTTGTTTTGAAAGCAAGATGCTAACCCATCATTGTGCATGCGGAAACTGTTATTTGGAATTTTCTCCTCTTCAAGAAAGCCTGATTTGATAAAAGTGGATGATCCTAGTTGATAGGATGTCGTATCTTCATTGACATGTTGGATATCTTTGGTGTGATTTTGTGACATATTAGATTCAGAGGATTCTACTGGTGCTTCCAAGTCGATGTTGAAACCGTCTTTATGGTCATTGTCATAGAGTCCAATGAACTCAGCTATAGCTTGATCATTTGCAAATATGTCTAGAGTAGGAGACTCTCGTTCTAGAGGAATATCATCTATGTTTTCAAAGGAGGAAAGTGTCTCATTTTGGGAAATGGATGTGTTCGGTACTTGGATAGGATTGTCTTCAAATTTATGGTCATGAATGGCATAAAGGTCAAGGAGTGGATCATTTTGGACTTCTTGCTCAATAGTAGTGTCTTGATCAAAGACGGGTTTGTCTTGAATGATATGATGGGGAATGAAATCTTGATCAAGGATAGGTGTCCTTTGGATGCCATGATTATCTAGAAGGACTTCTTGGATGGACTTAAAGATAGGGTCATGGGATAGACTACTTTGATCTTGACAAGAAGGTGAAGCCATGAAGTCATGCTTTGGACTTTCCATTTGACATGTATCCTTAAGTTTAGTAGATGGGATGTGACTTTAGAGACCATGAATAGATGTATTTTCATGACTATATGTTGATAGAGATGGAGTGACTTGGAAAGGATTAGTCGATGAAAGACTAGGATAGGACATGGAGGATTGGAAGGGATTAGTGAATGAAGGACTATGATAGGACATGGAGGCTTGGAAGGGATTAGTGGAAGAGTGTTTTCCCTTGTCAAGGTTAGGATAAGGGTGATAAGTGGAAATTTGTTGTGGATTCATGGCATGGATTATGCTAAGGGACTCTTGATAATGAGGGTAGATGGATGGAGGACTAGGACTTATGGATTGTTGGTAGGAATGATATGTGGGTAGTTGACCATGGGTTGACGTTGATTGGAATTTGGATTGGATATATTGTCTTTTGAAGTCTATGGCTTGTTGGAATTGACCATTACGGAGTAACTGGTATTCAACTTGACTAGCACGCATATCAAGGTAAATTACAGACATGGTGGTGAGGTTATGATGAAAGATGGAGTATGACTAAGGTATGTGATATGAGGGCTAAGGTATGACAATGAAAAGAGTGACTTAAATCTAAGGTATGCAACCTAAGCTATGTTTTTGGGATTTTTTGAATATAAAGGATGAATGTATGCAACTATTTTTTTTGTTTTTTTTTTTTCTATGTGAATAAGGTATGTCTAAAATGATGCTATCCTAGGATGACAGTGTCTAAGTATGCAAATTCTAAGCAAGCTTCTAAGGTAATCAATTCTATAAACCTTAAGACGAAGGGACCAAATACCTAAAGTCTAATCAAGGTGTCAATTTAGTGAAGTCAAGGAACCAATGTAGGACGAGAATCAAAGACAAGTTGAGTTTCCTAACTAGACTGATGAGCTAGGATGACTCTCTGTAGGACAAAGGATAAGATGATAGGACTAGGTTCAATGACAAATTTTGTTGACACTATGACTTTTCTATAGTATAAATGGTGGACTACTCCTAAAGTTGGTAAAAGTGACCTTTCTAGAAGTCTAATGCAAGGTAATATGTATCCTAAGATGAAATTAAATTCTAAATGAAGACAACTATGGTAATGACTAAATGACCTTAAAGGATGCAAAATTGAGAAAATCATTTTAGGTTTCTGTTTCAAAGACTGTTTGTGTGAAGACACCTAAACCTAGTATAACTGTGTTGACTAGACAGTGACTGTGAATTCTGGTTTTCTGGTAATCAGACAGATGCGTCGCAGGATATAACAGATGCGGTTCAAGTTTAATAGTTGCGGTCCAAACTGACAAATGCAACTCAAAATTTATAGATGCGACTCTAACTGACAGATGCGACCCAGAATATAACACATGCGACTTTTCTAAAGCAAATGCAAGCTAAACTGACAGATGCGACCCAGAATATAACGCATGCGGCTTTTCTAAAGCAAATGTGAGCTAAATTGACAGATGCGACTCAATATTAACATATGCGACTGATAATGATAGATGCGACTCAAAAATTAACATATGCGACTCAAAATTTAACAGATGTGACTCTAAAAATCAGATGCGAGTTTCTAGTGAATAGTTGTGACTCTCTATGAATTTTCAGTGACATGCAATTTAAACTGACTCCATTTTCTGTGATCAAATTCTGACAATCAAAGACAATCATAAGACAAAGTGTTTTCAGTTTTGATTTTGGACTCAAAGAACATTTAAAGTGATAACAGACAAGCACATCCTAATAGGCCAAAGGCCTAGGGTTTGTATACTTGGTATAGCCCACCTATTATACCCCGGATTGGTGATGAACACCTTTCCTTCTTGAGAGCGGATAGCTTAGGAATTTGGTGGCATTGGCTCCCCTCCATGGCTCATTAACGTCTTTCGAGCACACCAATTCCGAATTCTTTGGGCAATGACCTCCCAAGAACTGCTATCTCTACTCAAGGGGATTAGTAGTGAGTATCTTCGGGCATGATACTGTACCCTGCACTATACCAAGCAATGGCCACAAATAGGTTGGTCTCTAAAACAAAAAGGTATTTAATTCGGGCATTCCGTTCGTGGGGTGTGATCCATACGGCGCGAGTCCCCTTTCAGATCCATCTCGTCGGAACCACACTCGTGATTCTTGGGGTTTCCCCAAGAACCCACTTTTATATACTAGCTGGAAGTCCCTTGGGTTCAGAGTGCTACCGGTCTGAGTCGTCCTGGGGTGAGTATTTTTTCCCACCAGAACATGCCCAAGTTCTAGAGTTGGTAACCGTTTCTCTTATGCCCAAGATCGCATGGATGCGCAAGGGGAGAGGATACTTCAATGTACCAAGTTGTAAGGGTGACCAAACTTGTGCTTTCGCACCAAACACAATAGACACTTGTTAATTTTAACCAAACGAAAGATTTTCTAAGCTACCAAACAATCTATTTCAAAAAAATTAACTAGGGTCATTGACAAGTGTTCTGTAGAAAGATTCATTAGTAGTTTTCAAATTGTCTTCGTTAATCGTCCTGCAAAAGCTTGTTAACTCCAAATGGCCACACGCTGAAAATCAAATATTAGTAACACATAAATCAATTGAAAATAGCAAACTAAAATAGTGATAACTTCCTCAAAACTAAACAAAATTTTAAATAGTAGATATCTATGGAAAGCTAAAGAATAGACCTTCAAAACCCAGAATTTTTTTTGCAAAATCCTGCAAGACAAAAATGTTATAAACAAAACAAAATTCGCGTTTTGACAGTTAAAGCTTAAAAAACTGCGGTCACTAAAATGGCCATAACTTTCTCAAATCTTAACAAAATTTTAAACCATTTGAAGTTCTGGAAAGCTAGGAATGAGATCTACAAAACCTAGAAAATTTTTTAAAGTATTTTATTCTCCCATTTTTCTGTGCTCAAAAGAAGGTGACGAGATTTCGTTCACATCAGGTTCACCAAATGTAACGCCAAATGAAAATGTTTTTGCACAATAGAAACAGAGACCATTAGAAGCACACATGCATACAATATTAAATCTACAATGCAAATTCATTCATTAAGCAACAAAGAACATAGGAAAGATAAAACGTAAACAAAACTGAAACAATCTTACCAATTTGGAACGTATTTTCCATGATTCATCTTGATTGCCCTTCTCCATTTTGCTTGTGTAGTATAATTGCCCTCAGATTTCTTGTAATTCGTGCAAGTATAGCCTAAGATAGTGATTAGCAAAATATTGAAGATTCAAGACAAAGTGCTCTCAAAAGTTATAAGATTTCGTGAGAGATTTCGAGAGAGATTTTGAGAGAGATTGGAATGAAGAATGATAAATCAATTTATAAAAAATTGATTATTTGAACGATAGGCCAAGATTGAAAGATCAACGGACGGTTGAGATCGATAGATTAGACATGCATTCTGATAACTGACAGTGATGACATGAGTGATACAAATTAGAAATAGAATTAAAGATTAAATAAATGATTTAATCTTCAGTTTGGTATTCGAAAACATAAGAAATATCTTTGCATGACAAAGATGAAGATTGATTAAATCAACTCTTGTTCAAATGCATGCAGAACATTTAATTAATTAAATAAGAATATTTAATTAATATGCATGTGCACGCAAATGAGTTAGAACTGGACGATTTGAATGGTTTGACGAAGAGATTACTTGAAGATGCCACTCAGACATTAAATCAATAGTTAACTAAATGATTAAAATAGATGTCGAGTCGAGTAAAAGTGAATACTTAGATAACTCACATAATTATCTAAAATATAGAGGAATGCGTTAAAATAGAATTAATGAATTAAATAATTCATTTAATTCAATACTCGATATTCGAAGAATAATTAAATAAATAAAAGAATTTATTTAATTATAGTTGAATTATGATAAAGAGTAAATTAAATAAGAATTTATTTAATTTGACAAGAAGAATAAGGTTAATTAGTAAGATAATTAAATAAAAAGCATTTATTTAATTAATCAAATAGACTAAAGAAAAGTGAATTAATTAAATAATTAAGATTATTTAATTAATAGAAGAATTAATGGAAGATGAATTAATTAAATAATTGACATTATTTAATCAATAGAAGAATTAATGTTATGATTAATTAAATAATTGACATTATTTAATCAATTACCATGAAGAATACAAATAATGAAGAATGTGGAAGTCGCAGGCCTAAACTAGATTTCGGTGTCTACACATTACTTCCTTGGATTATAAGTCTGGCAGAAACCAGATGAGATAATTCTAAGTCAAGGAAAGTACACCATTGATATACTTAAGAGATTTGGCATGATGGATTGCAAATCCATGTCTACACCTATGGAGACCAATCTACATAAATTGAAGGAGGCTGCAGCTAGTTCAAATTTGGTGGATCCTACATTGTACAAATAGCTAATTGGATTCTTGATCTATCTAGTTAACCCTAGACCTGATATTTTCTATGCAATGAGTGCACTTAGCCAATTTATGTGTGATCCAAGACAGATACATCTTGTTGCATCTAAACATATCCTGAGATACTTGTGTGGCACAGTTGGATATGGGTTGAGGTATACTCCAGATGTAGACTTCGAGTTACATGGTTTCACTGATTCTGATTGGGTAGGTTGCATCACAGATCGGAAGAGCACCTTTGGTTGTTGCTTCAGTTTGGGTTCTGCTATGATTTCTTGGTGCAACAGGAAGCAGTCATCTGTAGCATTGAGTACAACAGAGGTCGAGTACATTGCAACTTGTAGGGCAACTCGGGAAGCAGTGTGGCTTCATAAGCTCCTTGCAGGATTGTTTGGACAATCAATGGAGCCTACTATCATTCATTGTGATAATCAGAGTTGTGTGAAGCTTTCTGTCAATCCTATGTTTCATGACAGAACCAAGCATGTTGAGATCAAGTACCACTATATTAGAGATATGGTATTGTGGAAGGTTGTATAGTTGAGGTACATTAGCACTGATGAGCAGACGACAGATATTCTCACCAAGCCTCTCGCCAAGATAAAGTGTGTGTACTTCTGAGATAAGCTTGGTATGGTGGAGAATCCAACCTTGATTAAGAGTCTCAGTATCAGTGAGCCTTGTTAATGCATTTTCTTCTGAGACGGAAGAATTTGAGGTGCAAGCTTTTCTTAATGCATTTTCTTCTGAGATGGAAGAATTTGAGGTGCAAGCCCTTGTTAATGCATTTTATTCTAAGACGGAAGAATTTGAGGTGCAAGCCCTTGTTAATGCATTTTCTTCTGAGACAGAAGAATTTGAGCTGAAAGCCCTTGTTTCCACCCTCTGAGTTGAGTCATGGTGGATGTCATGTGTGAGAATCCATGACATATGTTGTACTTGTGTTTCACCCTCTGAGAGAGTCATGGTGAAAGTCATGTTGAGGTGACAACATCATGCAAGTGATGAAAACTTGTACTTACCATACTATGGTTGATATCATGTTGAGACGATATCTAATATCATGTTGAGGTGATATTCTTCTTTTCACATCTGGTTGTAGCCAATGTGATGGACATAATGTTGAGGTGATTTATCTTGAGTAGTTGGAAGTATTCTCTCTAGCTGACAGGGAGTGTTAATGATAACATACAGCGTCGATATAATACTCCAGATTGATAAATCAAATGATAGCCAAAAGGCTATTTAATTTATATATACTTGGCACGAGTTTTTGAAGAAGCCATATTTAATGAAGATTTGTATGAGGCCGACTTCATACATATTATCTTTGATTTTCTCTCCTTGGCACAATCTCCTATATTGTTCTTGGTGGCCGACTTCATTTTAGAAGACAATTTATCTTATCTCACCGACTTACATTTATTATATTTGCACCTCTTCAAATTGTATATATGGAGGTTCATCTTATCATTTTTTATCATCAAGTTTATTTTAGGTAAGTGTGAATTCTTCAAGAGCAAGTTGCAAATTACTCAAAGGGTAGATTGTGATTTCTTCTAAGGTAGAATTGAATCTTAAGGAGTGACAGTTTATTATCTATTCTTGCATCTATAATGGGTGTTAAATATTGGCCTTGTGATTGGCCTCATTGTAAAGAGATTTGTTGCCATTGTTTATATATAAGAGAGACTTTTGTTGCTGGGTTTTTCTCCCTTAGGAGGAGGGTTTTCCTAGGGTATTTGTTGTGTTATTGTGCCTAATTTTGAATTATTTTTCTGTGCATATAATCTGTTCACTAAAATTTATAATTTTCATAGAAGAAATAAAGCCACTTAAGAAAACAAGATATGAGAGAACAAGGAGGAGAGGAGAATAACATAAGATACCTAGGGACACATCACTTTGAAATAGGATATATATATATATATATAACATTTGACTATGAAGAAGAATCAAACATGAATACCTTCAAGAAACTACCTATTTTTTTCAAAGACACCAATGAAGTAGCATACCATATCTTTATTCTAGAATCAATGTGGTAGGGACAAAACATAATGAGGGACCAAACAAATCTATTTGGTTTTATTGGGTCCATACACAGTAAGAGCCTCAAATGGTACCAAAAACTTCTCATGGGAACATCAAGGACTAGGATATAGTGAAACAAGAGTTTCTAGCAAACTTTGACACTCCAAAATTGCACATCGAAGGACTAAGAAAATTGTGAGAGCTTACACAAAATAAAGATGAAACCATAATAGAGTTTGATGAAATATTTAAGGAAATAATTAGGAGATTAGAGGAACCATTGACAAAAAAAATAGAAAATTGAATGCTTCATCTTCAGAGTAATATCGAAAATCAGAGTAGCCCTAGATGGGAGAAGTTTTAATACTCATTCAAAACTCATTACTTTGACATGCCAGATTGAAAAACAATCCTGGAAGAAAATAGAAAGGAAAAAATAAAACAAAGAAATGGAGAAATTGAGATTAGGAATAGAATAATTAAGAATCTAACAAGATATAACAAGAAATAAAGAAATGCTAGCACAATGACCTAACATATGGTGTACCTATTGTAGATGAGGACACTTAAGAAATGAATACCCAAAGGAAATTAGAGAAAAAAGATAATGCACTGAGGGTAGATCTACGGGCACTACCTAAGAAGATGTACTCCATCAATTGTGGTACTTACGAAGAATGGGACGATCATGAAACATGATTTTCGATCACAATTATTTTAGTTAAGAGAATATCCAACCATATAAAACTATTAGAGTTGATTGTTTAACCCCCACAACTCCTAGTGATCCTCTACAACCAAAAAACCTATCACACATGAGAGAGCAAAGCAATTATTATGCCCATGCAACCTTGAGAAGAAAGTTGATCCACACAAGCATTTGATATGTCTTTTATATTGTTTGATTGTGAATACAAGAATGTGAATAGATGATTAAAATGTATAAATAATTTATTACAAAAGAAAAAAGAAAACCTTAGATGAGGATTTGATTAGAGTGTGACAAGTGTTCTAATATCATGCAATGAGACAGCTTAACTTGTATTTAGCCCAATCTAATAATAAAAAAAACACTCCTAAGTTTAGCTTAAGTGAATAAAATAATATGATTATTATATTATCATTTCTAATGCCCTATTTTGCACTCTTCTATTCAAGATGTATATTATCTTCACTCAACTTTCCTATGTTACAAGATTAAATAGAAACCCTATTTCTTTTCTTTAATACAAGGAAATAAACAAATACTTATTATTTTCTCTATGCAAGATAGGAATTCGAGCATGCCTTTAATGATAATGAAAACCTAACCCTAGTTGAATTATTTAACTATACTATTTAATTTAATAGTGAACACTCTTTCATCCAATAAAATTCACTATGCAACTTGACATCTGATGCATACAATTTACCTTATTAACCTACGTTAGGTATACCTATCATTGGTTAGAGTTGTTGTAACCAAATTAATTATCAATAATTCTTTATGAAAAAAAACTTAATATAACATTTAATTAGCAGATTCAATAGTTTTAAAATTAAATTAAATATAATGAATAAATCAATAATTGCATTCAATTACAATGGATTGTGTAGAGAGTAAATCATTAATTGCACTTTATTGCATAGTAAATACAAAAGATTTAAAACAATTTTATTTCTCCAATAATTAATCATGCATTAACAAATACTTATCCTTTTTGAAATGTGTAGATAGTCTAAACGATTTCCTAGAGTGGATTTCAGATTCATTTTCTTTTGTTTGTGAGCCATATAGGAGAAACAATTTCTTATCCAGAACCAAACTAGATGCTTCTCAAGAATCTACACAACATTACATAGCATGCTCCAGTGTACAAGTACTCAACATGCACAGTAGCCTTGGCTAGGACAATCTTGGGTGCACTTTGTACCCTGAGTTGGACACACTCTGTATGCCCCCTTCTCCAATTCCCATAGCCTGCTAACCCAAAATATCACTCTTAGCAATCTTTCCAACAATTTCCTCTTTGTTCTCTCGCTTGAATTTTTTTTCCATCTCTCACATGAATGATTTATATATCCTTTTAAGGGGTGGTTTCCAAACCATCACACACTCTCACAAAAGGTTTTCTTTTAAAAATTATTTAAATAAATAATTATTCTTCTTTTTTTTAAAGATGTATATATATATTTTATTAATCTCTATTTTAACCAAAGGATCATAATATCCTTTATTTTCTATCTCCCTTTTAATTCCAAAGGGTTATTTATTTATTTCTCTTCTCTTGGGGAAAAGTCACATAACAATTCTCCCCCTGTAGATTAACTATTGTCCTCAGTAGCACAAGATGCATCTACATCAAAAATCAAAGGAGCGCATGATCAGTAATTGAAGATACTAACATTGAATACTTGTATTTTTCATAATACTTACTTTATCTATATTATTTTCTTCTGTAAATTCACAAATAATTTTAATAAAATCACTTTTCCAATACAAAATTATGATGAGAACTATATAGATTTCTTATGAAATATATCATGAATTTATAATCGAAAAGATAATTATAGTTTATGTAATTAACCTCCTATTCTTCAACTTTATCAAATTTTACTCACTCATGTAGCTTATTTAAATTATTAAAGTATTACAATGTAATCACACAATAATTATTGTGCATGTCAAATACTATGTGGTAACTCATAATTTATAAAATTATAATCTATAAATTCAGCATACATTCCAAGATGGTATTCATGCATTTTGCACTACATGAATATACTCTTTTCATATATCAAAATCAATGTACAAATAGAATCTTAGTATAATAAGGTAATTGTATAAGGTTATTGGGTTGATCAATTCCAATAACAAAGTAGAAATTAAAACAAAAGATGATACAAGTAATCTCACAATGCATCTTAAATAGCAATAGGGTAATAGTAAATTATTGTCACCTAGAAAGTACTTCATAAAGAAATACTAATCTTCCTTTAAGAGACTAGGTTAAGTACATCTCAAATTAACTCTAGGATGAAGATTTGTTATAGTTATATTTTGGAATGAAGTTTTCTTTTTTTCTATAAAATGAGAATACTTCACATGACAACCATGTTGTAAATCTAAGAGTAAATTGGAACAAAAAATTTATTAGGGATCTCATTATAAAATTAAGTAAGGCTACACAAGGAGAGGAAATATTATATCATTCCATAAATATATCCCTAGGCTTGGACGACTAGCTTGATATATGATAATATTAGATTGTATGTGAAAAAAAAAATAGTATAACTTTATAATTTTAATTCTTAGAGGTTGTCTCTCCCCTGGTAAAATTCAACATGTCCCTATGTCTTTAATTACACACTCATTTTAACATAATGCTCTAAGAGATTAATAAGGATTAACTCATACTAATTATGATGATTCTGAAGCTATGTAATACTTAAGTAATGTTGATAAAGTCATCAAGTTATTTACTCAACTAACATAATTGAACTTATCAAGGGGTCACAAAAGTTATAGGTGGGGTTGGGCTTAACAATAGTATATATAAATGAATTATATAATAATATATAGATGGATTATATGGTTGTATATATAAATGAATTATACAATAGGATATAAAAATGAATTATACAATTGTATATATAAATGAATTATACAGTAGTATACATAAATGAATTAAACAATTTTATAAATAAATAACTTATGGAGTTATATATAAATAATTATGTACAATAGTATGTATAAATAAATTATACAGTTGTATATATAAATGAATTATACAATAATATATGTAAATGAATTATACAATAATATATGTAAATGAATTATACAATAGTATATACAAATAAATTATATAGTTGTATCTATAAAT
Organism: Sequoia sempervirens; assembly: GCA_007258455.2. Lineage (NCBI taxonomy): Eukaryota > Viridiplantae > Streptophyta > Pinopsida > Cupressales > Cupressaceae > Sequoia > Sequoia sempervirens. The sequence continues at coordinate 19,686 of VDFB02292997.1, read as the reverse complement.
GAATTACACAATAGTATATGTAAATGAATTATACTTGTATATATAAATAAATTATACAATAGTACATGTAAATGAATTATACAATAGTATATATAAATAAATTATATAGTTGTCTATATAAATGAATTATACAATAATATATAAATTAATTTATATAAGTATATATAAATGAATTATATAGTAGTATATATAAATAAATTATACAATTATATATAAATAAATTGTACAGTTTTATATATAAATAAATTATACAGTAGTGTATATAAATGAATTAAATACAATAGTTTATATAAATTACTATAGAGTAGTGTATATAAATGAATTATATAAGTTATATCTATAAATGAATTATACAGTTGTATATATAAATGAATCATATAGTTGTATATATAAATACAATTATACAGTAATATATAAATAAATTATACAATTTTATATATAAATGAGTTATACAGTAGTATATGTAAATGAATTATACAATAGCATATATAAATGAATTATATGGTTGTATATGTAAATGAATTATACCATAGTATATGTAAGTGAATTATATAGTTGTTTATATAAATAAAGTATACCGTAGTATATGTAAATAAATTATACAATTGTATACACAAATAAATTATACAATAGTATTTGTAATGAATTATATAGTAGCATATATAAATGAATTATAAATAGTACATATGGACTTATACAATAGTATATATAAATGAGTTATACAGTTGTATATAAATGAATTATATAATTGTATATATACATGAGTTCTATAGTAGTATGTATAAATAAATTATACAATAGTATATATAAATGAAGTATACAATTGTATATAAGTGAATTATATAGTTGTATAAGGTATGTGGAAGAAGTTGAGTCCACTTTTTTGTCAAAAAGTAGAAGTGTTTTTCTTGAATTTTAGAATTTGTCGCATTTGACCTAAAAATTTGAAGCACTTAAAGATTGAATCTTATAAAAATTTAATAATATGAAATATAGTACTTCTATTTTCCAAATATGTAATTTATTTTAATACCCAAATGATACAAATTGATTTTCAATTGGTGTGTCTAAAAGCAACTATTTAAAAGTCACTTTTTGAAGACCATACCATGCATGTGTATGTCAACCATATTTTGACCTAAATAAAAATATTTTTCCAAATCCTTTTAAAAAAATCTATAGGACACTAAAGATTGTTCAAGATATTTTTTGTAATTGTTTTCTAATTTTTTTTTATTAATTTTTCATTAGGAATAATTGTTGTTTTGAAAACCCCTCATGTACGTCAAGCATAAGTATACCTAAACTTATCATTTTTATTTTTTTCCAAATTGAAAAGAATTATCTAAATATTGTTAACATATAATTTATTTTTCAAAAAATGTAAAAATAAAAAGTTATTAAAATAATAAGAAAACCTGTTATTTCAAGTTTATGGATTAGTTTCATCGAAAAACATTTGAAAAATAGAAAAAATAATCCAATTGTAAAAAAAATTACATATTTGAAATCTAATCAATCTCATATATAATGGGTTTTAATTTCGTTAAAAAAGTCTGCAAAATTGTCTTCAGACATATGTCCTAAAGTCACTCTTTTCTAGTGACACTAACATGACCTTCAAGTTGTGGTTCAAAGCAAGTCCAAAGCTAAGGATCAGGTCCCCAAGCCTTTTTCTAACCTGAAACCCCTAGCAGAAACCTAGCCGGAAATTCAAATTTTAAGAAATGAGATCCCATTTTAGAAATAGGATCCCATTTACTTTTTTTAATATTTTGAACAATAAAAAAGAAAATGGGATCACATTTCTTTTTTGACCCTTTTTTTAATTTTTTACTAATGACTTGTAATTTCCTACAACTTAACATTTTATTGTATGCCCAACAATGACTTATTCTGTATATTTTTATTGATTCTTGTCTTCTACATACTCTTTATATGTAATTTCTATTGAATTTTGGAAGGAGTCAACCATTAGGATAGTTTTGGAGTGGAACTATGTTCATTATCTAGAGTCATTTCAAGGAGGAATAAAAAATAAAGAATTTTATTATTTAAATTCATTTGTACCTCAAAATTTGGTAATCATGGGATCAAAACATTGTCAAAAGAGAAAATATAGGAAGGTCATGACCCTTGAAGAAATTAAAGAAAAGAAAGAGGAAGAAAAATGAAAAAGATACAAAAGAATGAGGATTTTAGAAATGAATAATGTTCAAGCATCTGGTTCTATGTCTATTGAAGATAAAAACATTGAAGAGGCCATGGAGGATGGGATGAATGTAGATGATGCAAATTTACAACAGATGAATGTGGAATATAATATGATTATAGAAAGTAATCCTGGTGTGTCTTCAAATCTACCTTTCAATTATATAGAGAATGTAACAATAGGCACAAATCCAAGTACATATTCAAATGCACCTTTGAATGATATGAAAAATGTGATTATAGATGATATCTAGATATTGATCATTTACAAGAAGCTAGATATACCAATGTTGAGATCAATTCTATTCATAGACAAGTTATAAAAACAAATATTGAAAATGAAATCCCTTATGTTGGTCAAAATGAAAATCCTTTTTCTTTTGAAAATGAAAATCCTTGTGTTGGTGAAAATGAAAATCCTTTCTGTTGATGAAAATGAAAATCTTTGTGTTGAAAATAAAAATATTTTTTGAAATTTGAAAGTACTATTTTGGATAATCTTCCTGGTAATATTTCTTGGAGACAAATAAGAACATATGCCAATAGATTATACAAAAAAATATTTTATTGAAAAAAACTATCAGTTTAATTTCAAGTCATGATGCAATTGATGAGAATGTAGAAAATAAGAAAGGTAATGAAAAAGTGAGGAATTTTTGTGAAACAAAAAAAAAAGATGAATCACTTAAACATGTTATATCTATTGTTGCTAGTGTCATTGAGTCTATTGGAAAGAAGAGTAGATCTAAAGATAAGAATATAGCACAAAGAGCTATAACAACTTCTATAGTGAATTAAACAACTTTGGGAAAAAGAATGTTAAGCAACATTAGTGGAATTCTAAACATGCATCCTAAAACATTGGTAAGAGCGACAAAGATAAGAGAAAGTATGGAAAATGATCCAATCAACCAATTTTGGATTTTATGTTTGACTCCCAAGGTTTGACATGAAATTGAATATTGAAATCAAATCTTTGGTTGAAAAATATTGGCATGATAGTACAAGGGTATCATCTAATGCTAGAGATGTTTTGAAATTAAGAGTGGGGTCCAAAATTGATCCCCATCCAAAACACCTATTAGACACAACTCAAACCTAGAATGTAGAGTGGAATTCATACACTCAAATCCATCTCTAAAATTCACACAACAATAACTCAAACATAATATGGAGATTACAAAATTAAACTCAACAATTGCTTTGCACATCAAACCACTAAATTTCACTATTAAAGGATTTTGTCAACAATGGACTAATGAATAGTAATAAAAATATCTGATATCCCAATTTAAAAATATTTAAATACAAGAAATGCTCATCTATGTGAGTTCTTGCAAACAATTTCACTTTTTAGCACCTCAACTCCACCTACAACTTTTGTAGTGTAGTACCCCTCCAGTTGCTATTATGTGTTTCAATTTGCTTATGGTTGATTGCTAGTCATTTAGATTTTTTGGATATTATATTCATCTTTTATTAGTTACGACACAAATGTTATGTGTTGCATTAGTTGTTATACTTTGAGGATGATACATTTGATATCGTGATCATCTGGCAATGTTCATGTGATGACATTAAGATTGACACGTGTGTGATATGGTATATGTTGCTTTAGAGTTTTTATGAGGTTATCATGATTTATTTGAAGTTTATGATATAAATAATGCTTGTCAGTATTGGTGAAGAAGACAGTGTAGTACTTCTCACTCGTGAGTACCCTGCTACATTGTGATTCTTCTTCACGGTGTGTTTGTTAATATATGATGATATGTTTAACAAGTGATGTTTTATGCAGTTACAGGTACTAGGTATTGGCTCCACCTGCTTGTCGATTCTAAGCATGCCCTAACCCAATAGAATTATGTTGATTCTGAGATGGTGTTAGGTCCTCATTTTTAGCCATCATTCTTCATTGATCAAGTATTTGTTTGTCACCTATTGTTGTTTGTTGTTTGGTCCTGTTGTGTCAATCTTGTTTGTGTTGATTCATTGGGAATTAATTAATTTAGATAAATGATTTATTAGTTAATTTATTTGACTAAATGCAATTTTATCGAGATGTCAAATTAAATAATTATGACTATGGTTTGATTTATTAAGTTAAATTAAACAAGTTATTTATTTTAAAGGTGAATGTTAATCTTGTGGAAAGGTAATTATTTAAATATAATTGTTGAATTAATTGTGCAAATAGGATTTGTGTGAAAAGCATATATTCTAAAAGAAATTGTTTTCAACAAGTTATAAATATCTGAAAACTTGTGTTTTAGTTGAAATATAATATATTAGATATTTAATGATGTTTGAGTTGAAAGATAATATCATAGATATTTAATGATTATAACTGATTGATTAATTTTTGAATGCATGACTGACAATCAATTAAGTTTTGTACTTCAGATAATTTAAATGCATTAAAAAGGCTTTTGTGTGCAATTTGGATTCACGACAATACTTCTAAAAAGCTTTCACGGCAGTAATTTTGGAAAGAGATTGCACAATAGTTTTGATTGTAGAAATAATTTAGGAAGAATAATTTCTCTTGAGCACTACTTGTACTACTATACATTTTCCATTCATGAGAGGTGCAGCAAAGGACTAAGATGAGAAACACATCTCAATATTTAATGAAAACTTCCAGTTCTTTGTCATTTGAACTACTATAAACACCTTTGTCCTCTCATTCTTATCATAAATAATGCATTGACCCTTCTCCATCAGCACTTTGTATCCATTTTGGATCAGCTGACGAACACTCATGAGGTTGTGCTTTAACCCAGGGGCTAGAAATACATTTTGTATCTCCTTCTCACCTTGCTTGGTGTGGATCATAATAGATCCTTTTCCAGCAACAAGAACTACTCCATTGTTCCCCATTCTTATTTTAGACTTTACATTTTTATCAATGAAAGAAAATAGACTCTCATTACCACTCATGTGGCTGCTACAACTATTTTCCAAATACCAAACTTCGAGGATGCCTTCTTCACCAATGTTGCACATGATGAGGGTTGTGGACTGGTTTCCTTCAGCCACATTTGAATCAACCACATTTTAATTTTTTTTAACTGATCACACTACTTTGTCCAACATTCACTTGCATAATGGCCAAACTTATGATAATAGTAACATTCAACATTGCTCTTGTCATTCTTCTAGTTCGAACTGCTATTCTTCTTGCCTCTTTGGGAGCTAGTCTGAAATTTTCTCATTCCATCTTGGTTGTTTGCTCATCCCAAGCTTTCTTCTCCAACATTACCACATCTAGATCTTCATCTATCATGTCTAGAGCTATTTTTACCTCTCCTCCTGCCTCTTGCATTTGACTGAGCTTTAAAATATTGCTCTTGGGAAGAAGTAGTAGAGCTATTTAGGTGTTTCTCATGGGTTTGTAGAGAACCCATTAGCTCATCAACAAACAACATTGTAAGATCTTTTTCCTCTTTAATGACAATCACCACTACATCAAACTTTGTGGCTAAACTCCTGAGGATTTTCTCCACAATCCTATGATCATCTATGATCTCAACATTCACTCTCAACTGGTTTATTAAACCTAAGAGTCCTGTGTGGAAAACTGAGATGGACTCATTGTCCTTCATTTCAAGAGTCTCAAACTCTCTTTGAAGCATCTGGAGCTTCACCAATTTGACCTTGTTAGTCCCTTTATAATTTGTATGGAGGATTTCCCAAGCTTCCTTTTCATAGTTAGCTACTACTATTCTAGAAAAAATGGCTTCTGTCAAGGCTGTTTCTATCAAACTCAATGCCTTAGCATCTTTACTCCTCAACTCCTTCAACTAGTTCTTTCGATTGTTTGTGAGCACATCATATGTTACTGGGTCAGTTACATCATTGAACCCATTGACCACAAACTCCCACAAATCATTTGAGACCATTATGGTCTTCATCTTATTTGACCAAACATCATAGTTTTGTTCATTAAAGGATGATGGCTGCTGCCAACTCTTTCCTTTATCTCCAGCCATGTCTCCTGCACAAGAAACTTAATACCTAGAAAAAAAAATGCCTGAAATCACAAGGAAATGGGGCCTATGGCTCTAATAGCATGTCAAAAAATTTCAAATAGAATGAAAACATAGAGTTGCTGCTCTATTTCCCCAAAACAAAAAATAGGGGAATACACAAATTTGGAAGCAAAAGACATAGGAGACAAATCTACGCATGCAATATTTGCCTTATATATAATTATGGTGGAAATGGAAATACAATGAAGATTAAACATAAACTACATAAACAAAAACTTTAAGCTACAAACTTCAAACTTTTGGGAGCTTCATGAGCTACTCAACCAGACATACAACTAACTTCAGGAGCTGCTAGGAGTTCACTGGCATGAGCTACACAGTGCTCTTTAGGAGCAATCACTACTCAATCACAAAACAAACATTCAACTGTTGCTGCTCAAAAACTTCTCTGAATCACATAGAGAACAAACAAAAACATTCCCTTCAGACTGCTACTGCTCAAGAAATCTTCTTCATCCAACTGATAGAATAATTTTCCTTCATTCCTTTTTGTTTATCAAAACATTCCCTATCAAATTCAAAATTACCTACTAGCATTAATTTGGAATTCAAAAATTCCTACCATATTAACTCCAAGGGCTGTCAAGAATTGCATGGATGAAGATCCCAAAAACTGTCATTGAAATTGGGGCCTCCTGATGGGTAGACGAAGCAAGGGGTCTGACATGAGAGTAGGAGGCTCAAGAGCATTCAATTTTCCAACATTAGTAAATACTATTTGGTGTTGTCAACATTTGGAAATAGTATGTGTATAGGTTCAAATAAACTCTTTGATCCCATATGCAACCTGTCTTAGCAACATCACTTGAATATGGTAGGCCATATAGATTTAATAACCTCCCTAAAGCTATTGGCACCTATCATTGTTGCAACACTTGAACATAGAGCCTGTAGAGGTTTAAAGAATCCCTCTGATTTTGTTTGTTTATCATTCAATTAATTTAGATTTTAGTTTCCAGCTTATCATGCGCCACTTATTGCATTTTGCTGTAAATCCTTAAGCTATTCATTTCTTTAGGTTAGGTGCCTCTAATTCCCTTGTCGCTAATGTCAGCCTTGACAAAACCTTGGAATTTCCTTGAGCTTATATTTTCTTCTATGAGCGCATGCAATGGTTGAAGATTTTGTTCATTATGATTAATTCACTTGTTCGTTAAGTTTGGAAATATATATATATATATTGAAAACTTGTGATGATTTGGTTTTGGATTTTGTCTTTTAAAGTGCGTACTTTTCCATTTTTGCGCAGCTATATGCTGATTTGTTTAGAAATACCTTGATATCATGAAATTTATGAAACCTTCAATCTACACCCTTATTGTCTTTAATATACATATGAACCCTTGCATCATTCATGCAATACTATGCACTTAGCTCTAAGTTACAAATTGGTTAATATTTTCTAAATATCTTATAGTCTAATATCTTTGCATGGTGATTTGATTTTTATTTTCTATTTAACTTACCTGCACTGAATTGATCACTTTTTGCATGGCATAATCTCTTGTGTGTGTATAATAATCTGAAGTTTCTGTATGTTTTAAGAAATTTCTGTTGATATTTTTAAGTCTGGAAAAACATATATTTAAAATTGCATATAGTGTGCTATCTATAACTTCTTTATTCTATTTAAATTTGTTGTAGATATTATTGACTACGTTTTCCTTAATAGCTATGGACTTTAGAATGTCTTATATTCATTGCATATAAATAAACTGCTTGTTATGAGTAATTCTCTCCATCCTTCAAAATGTTGAGTTTTAGTTTGTCATTATCACTGTGACTATGGTTTGATTTATTAAGTTAAATTAAACAAGTTATTTACTTTAAGGGTGAATGTTAATCTTGTGGAAATGTAATTGTTTAAATATAATTGTTGAATTAATTGTGCAAATAAGATTTGTGTGAAAATCAAATATTCTAAAAGAGATCATTTTCAACAAGTTATAAATATCTGAAAACTTGTGTTTAAGTTGAAAGATAATATCTTAGATATTTAATGTTGTTTGAGTTGAAAGATAATATCTTAGATATTTAATGATTATAACTGATAGATCAATTTTCGAATGCATGACTGAAAATTAGTTAAGTTTTGTAACTTGAGATAATTTAAATGAATTAAAAAGGATTTTGTGTGTGCAATTTGGATTCATGAAAATACTTCTAAAAATCTTTCACGACAGTAGTTTTGGAAAGAGATTGCACAACAATTTTGATTGTAGAAATAATTTGGGAAGAAGAATTGCTCATATTTTTTCATCAAGTTTTGGTGATTTCATTGGGATTAATAGAAGCTATAAATTTTGCTTCAACTCATTTTTCTAGTTGTAAATCAATTGGAGGCAGTGGATTTAGAGAACTTGTGTTTTTGGGGTAAATAGATAATTTCCAATTACGGGTTTTGATTTCAATCTTCGTTTGATTCGAAAACTATAAACCAGTTTCTTCTTGTTTCTGCAATTTCTTATTTAGTAGTTTTCTGAAATTTAAGTTGAAACAGACCTATACATGCAATAGGGAAATAATTAGAATAAGATTTCAAATTTAAAGAAAAACATAGCAAAACAAAGATACAAAAGAATTCATTGAAATATATTTTTATTCAGCAACAAGATTAGGGATATACATTATACTTGAATAGTGTAAATTTGGAATTTTTGGTTTATTCTGAAAAGAGAATTTAAAAGATTCATTTTAAGATTTCATTTGAGAATTCATTTGTTTTCAAACCATCGACTGTGGTTTTCAAACTTCTCTTCTTTAGCAATCAGTAATCTTTTCTTAAGCTTTAAGTTTTTAAACTGATTTTTCTTTAACCAATCAGTTGACCCATTACCCTTGACACCATCCCTATTTGTGAAGGTTTGGGCCTTCTAAATTAAATCTTGATGCAGAAGCATCTAGTGATGTAAGGGCGATCTTGCATCACCCAAAAATAGTTAAATATTAAGATTCTCGATTTTTAGATATTTTTACATTTTTGGATACCATTTTCGTCATAATGAAATTCCCAATTTACAATTTTTATTTTCTATTCCTGGGTTGAAAGATATTGCAATTTTAGTTTCCCAGATTTGCACTTGAAAATCTTCCGAGTTAGATTTCAGGCACTTAGATTTCCTGGAACAGCCTCAAAACTTTCCAAAATCAGTGTAGCAGATTTTGACCATGTTATTGACTTCGAGACCTTTCCAACGATTCAAATGGTTCATGAATCAGAGTCTCGGATCAAAAGTTATGGCCCCGGGAAGTTAGCGCACTTTCTAGAAGTTACAATTGCAAATGTTCTTTTGAAATTTGAACTTCAAGTTGTAATTTTTTGGTGCCAAACTGCCTAAACTCAAATTTGAATGTTTTTTGGCTCCAAACTAAAGAGGATCTCTATTTATAGGTGGGTTTCTAATTTTTGGGTAACTTTTTGGGGACAAGCTCGCATATTGCAAAAGGGTGATTATGTATCTTTCTGTAACTTGCATGTGTTGTAGAACTTGGGGATTTGAGATCCTCTACATGTAAGAAGCTCCATTTTTTGAATAATAAAATTATTCTCTTGTTTGTGGGTTATTTTCTAAGTCTTGGGTTGCACCCTCATCAAGTGGTATCAGAGCGGGTTTTCTTGAGCATGTGGATAGATTGCCAATTGTGAGGCAGTTCGCACTTGGACCGTGGTTGTGGGTCGAGGTCAAGAAAGATGTCTCCAAGAGTGATTCCTAGTAGGCATGATGGTTCCAGAGGTGGTGGAGGCGGCAAAAATGCTGGTGGAAGAGATGCACTGGCAACCCTCCAAAGATAGATTGATGCGTTACAAGAGCAGTTGAGAAGAGGGTTAAACCTGAGGGAGGAAAGTGAGGATGAAGGAGAGGAAGAAGGTTCAAATGTAGAAGAGGAAGAAGAAGCAATTGATCAAGACCAAATGTGGCTAATAAGGGCCATTTCAAAGATAGGGAAAAGACCCAGAGTAGAAGTCCCTAGTTATTCCGAAAGTCTAAACTCGGAAGAGTTGATCGACTGGATCAATGAGCTAGAGGAATATTTTGAGTATGAGGAAATAGAGGACCCAGATTGTGTTAAGTTTGTGAAAATGAAGCTGAAGGGCCATGCCAGTATTTGGTGGAAAGAGGTCCAGTTGGAAAGAAATTGAAGAGGAAAAGGAAATATCACCAGATGGGATCGCATGGTAGAGAAACTAAATAAGTAGTTCATACTAGTGGACTACGAGTTAGATTTGTTGAAGAAATTTCAAGGGTTGAACCAAGGAAGAAGATCTATGAAAGAATATACTAAATATTTTCACAAGATAATCATCAGAATGGGCCACACAGAGGCCAATAAGGAGAAGGTAGCCCGATATCTTAATGGGTTATGACCAAGCATTCAGGAGGAGTTAAGCCTAGTCAGAATGACCACCATTGAGGATGTGTATCAGTTTGCTCTGAAGGTGGAAGAGAAGCTGAACAAAAGATTTGATGACAAGCAAAAAAGACGAGGAGGTCAAAGTGGAAGGGGCAGTATAAGACCTTCAGGAAGCAGAAATGTTGATGAAAAGAAAAGAGAAGATGTGGGTACTAGCCGAAGCCAAAGGAATGACAACTTCTACTGCCTCGTGATCAAAATAGTGGTGATCAAAGAGGTAGAGGATGAGGGAGATATGGACAAGGATTTGGAAGAGGTGGTTTCAAAGGAACGTGTTTCTAGTGTGGTGAAGAAGGCAATCGAGCCTATGAATGTCCACAACACCAAGGAAGGGAAAAAAAAAGGCCAAAAGGTCATGGAAGGGTTGCACATGCAGATGAGGAGGACCAATCTAAACATTCAGATGATGCTAAAAGGGGAGAAGCCCTAGTGATTAGGAGAGCTCTAGTGACTGAGGAAAAGGAACCAGAACAAAGGAAGAATCTATTTCGTACAAGGTGCAAGTGTGAAGGAAAATGTTGTGATGTCATTATTGACGGTGGGAGCACCGATAATCTGGTGTCAGAAGAGATGGTCACAAAGTTGAAGCTGAAGAGGGAAAGGCACCCACATCTATATCGAATTGCCTGGTTGTAGAAAGACCACAAGGTTTTGGTCAATGAGTAGTGCCTAGTAAAGTTCAAGATTGGGAGCTACCATGATAAGGTACTCTGTGATATCATCCTCATGGATGCATGTCACATGTTGTTGGGGAGGTCGTGGCAGTTCGATAGGCAAGCTATACATGATGGCCATGCAAACATTTATTCCTTGACAAAGGATGGGGTTCGTCACAAGTTGAAACCCCTGAAGGAGACCGAAGAAAAGGTATGCAGTAGTGCTAGAATTTGTTATGTAGATGGAAGAAATTTTAGAAGGTATGGAAGCATGAGTGTGTGTGCATTGATTCCTAGAGTGAGTAAGGAGGATAGTGAGAAGGTTCTAGAAGAAGCTCTTTAGATGTTGGATGAGTTCTCGTGATATTGTTTCCATAATGTACCTAAGGGTTTACCACCAATAAGGAAGATCACCATGACTCTTGATTTGATACTCTGTGAGAGTTTGAGTCCATGTGCAGTACCTACAGTACTAGCACCAGAGAAAGATGGGGAGTGGAGGATGTGTACAGATTCCCGAGCCATAAACAAGATAACAATCAAGTACAGATTTTCCCTACCAAGGATGGATGGAGACTCAGATGGATCTGCTTGATGACTCGATCTTCCTTTTTATTGGTGGTAAACCCTTAGGTACATTATCAGAAACAATATCATGAAACTCATCCAACATCCCATAAAATTCTTCTAGAACCTTCTCACTATCCTCCTTACTCACTCTAGGAATCAATGCATAACACACACACTCATGCTTCATACCTTCTAGAAATTTTCTTCAATCTACATAACAAATTCTAGCACTACTGCATACATTTTCTTTGGTCTCCTTCAGGGGTTTCAACTTGTGACGAACCTCATCCTTTCTTTGTCAAGGAATAAGTGTTTGCATGGCCATCATGTATAGCTCGCCTATCGAACTGCTATGGCCTCTCCAACAACATGTGACATGCATCCATGGGGATGATATCACATAGTATCTCATCATGGTAGCTCCCAATCTTGAACTTTACTAGGCACTACTCATTGACCAAAACCTTGTGGTCTTCTTTCTACAAACTGCCAATTCGATATGGATGTGGGTGCTTTCCCTCTTCACTTCAACTTTGTGACTATTATCTCTTTCTAATAATACCTCAAATTAATATCGGGACATGTTCTGCAATCTTTTCATCAATAACAATGACATCACAAATATTTTCTCTTCACACTCTGCACCTTGTGCAAAACCGTGATTTCTTCCTCCTCGCTCTGCTCCTTTTCCCTCAGCCACCAAGGCTCTCCCTAATCACTCTTCAGGGCTTCTTCCCTCATCTCGCCAAAGATCATCTTTATGTCTGCTAAATCGTGCCTCCCTCATCTACATGAACCCTTCCATGACCTTTCCTCGCCTTTTATCTTTTATCCTTCCTTGGTGTTGTGGATTATCCAGGCTCGATGCCCTTCTTCTACCACACCGGAAAACACGCTCCTTTGAAACCACCTCTTCCAGATCCTTTTTGTCTATATTCCCCTCATACTCTACCTCTTTGATCACCACTGTTTTGATCATGAGGGTGGTAGAAGTTGCCATTCCTTTGGCTTCGGATGGTACCCACATCTTCACTTTTCTTTTCATCATCATTTCAGCTTCCTGAAGGTCTTCCATTGCCCCTTCCACTTTGACCTCCTTGTCCTTTTTGCTTGCCATCAAATCTTTTGTTCAGCTTCTCTTTCACCTTTAGAGAAAACTGATACACATCCTCAATGGTGGTCATTCTGACTAGGCTTAACTCCTCCTGAATGCTCGGTCATAACCCATTAAGATATCGGCTACCTTCTCCTTATTGGCCTCTATGTGGTCCGTTTTGATGACTATCTTGTGAAATTCTTCAGTATATTCTTTCACAGATTTGCTTCCTTGCTTCCAACCCTTGCAATTTCTTCCAATACATCTAATTTGAGTCCACCGTATGAACCGCCTTCTTCTCAGCTTCTACCATGCATCCCATCTAGTGATATTTTCCTCTCCTTCTTTTCCTTTTCAATTTCCTTTCCAACCTGACCTCTTTCCACCATATAATCGCATGGCCCTTCACCATTTTCACAAACTTAACCTAACTGGTCCTTCTATTTCTCATACCTAAAAGTATTCTTCTAGCTCGTTGATCCAATCGGGACCAACTCTTCTCCGGTTCAAACTTCTAGAATAACTGGGACTTCTACTCCTTGGTCTCTTTTCCCTCGACCTTCTCGAAATGGACCTTTATTAGTCGTGATTTGGTCTCTTGATCAATTGATTCTTCTTCCTCTTCTACATTTGAACCTTCTTCCTCTCCTTCATCCTCACTTTTCTCCCCTTTAGGGTTTTAACCCTCTTCTCAACTACTCTTGTAACACATCAATCTGTCTTTGGAGGGCTGTCAGTGCATCTCTTCCACCAACATTTTTTCCACCTCGACCACCTTTGGCACCACCACGCCTACTAGGCATCACTCTTGGAGGCATCTTTCTTGACCTCGACCCACAATCATGGTCCTAGTGCGAACTGCCTCACGATCGGCGATCTGTCTACATGCTCAAGAAAACCCGCTCTGATACCACTTGATGAGGGCACAGCCCGAGACTGAGAAAATAACCCACAAACAAGAGAATAATTTTATTATTCAGAAAATGGAACTTCTTACATGCAGAGGATCTCAAATCCCCAAGTTCTACAACACATGCAAGTTACAAAAAGCTATAGAATCACCCTTTCGTAATATGCAAGCTTGTCCCCAAAAGGTTACCCAAAAATTAGAAACCTGCCCATAAATAGAGCTCCTCTTTAGTTTGGAGCCAAAACAACATTCAAATTTGAGTTTAGGCAGTTTGGCGCCAAAAAATTACAAATTGAAGTTCAAATTTCAAAGAACATTTGCAATTGTATCTTTTAGAAAGTGCGCCAACTTCTCAGGGCCATAACTTTTGATCCGGGACTCTAATTTGCAAACCGTTTGAACTGTTGGAAAGGTCTCGAAGTTAATAACGTACTTGAAATCAACTACATCAATTTTGACAAGTTATGAGGCCAATCCAGGAAATCTAAGTGCCTCAAATCTAACTAGGAAGATTTTCAGGTTCAAATCTGGGAAACTAAAACTGCAATATCTTTCAACCCAGGAATAGAAAATAAAAACCGTAAATTGGGAATTCATTATGATGAAAAGTGTATCCAAAAATGTAAAAACATCTAAAAACCGAGAAAATTGAAATCTAACTATTTTTGGGTGATGCAAGATTGCCCTTACACCACTGGATGCTCCTTCATCAAAAGGGGAAGAAGAGGAAAAGATAAGACTACTAAATGGGATAAAATGGTGGAAAAATTAAAAAGACAATTTATTCCTGTAGACTATGAGTTGGATTTTCTAAAAAGAATGAAAGGTCTAAAACAAGGAAGCAAAACTGTTAAAGAGTGTATTGAAGAATTTCATAGAATTCTTATAAGGACTAGACATTCAGATGCAACCAAGGAAAAGGTTGCAAGATACATAAAATTATTAAGATAAAGTATTCAAGATGAGATGGTACTTGTTAGAGTTGTAAGGATGGAGGATGCTTATCAAATAGCATTGAAGATAGAGGAAATATTGAACAAGAGGTTTGGAAGCAAGCAAAAAGGAAGTGGGTGTGGAGGCAAGGTAGAAGGTAGAACTTACAAAAATGAAGAAAAACAAAAAAAGAGCTCCAAGAATGAATTTTATATGAGTGGTTTGTATGAGTGGTTAGTCATGCCCTTTGGCCTAATTAACACACCCAGTACTTTTATGAGACTCGTGAATGAAGTTTTGAAAGAGTTTCTTGGAAATTTTGTGATAGTTTATTTAGATGATATTCTTATTTTCAACAAAGCACTAGAGGAGCATTTGATGCATATTATGGAGGTTAGAAAATGCACTAAAATTTTTAGCTCAAACCATTCAAAACTCTTCTAATTTGGCTAATAGAGATAGATTAGTCAATATTAGAGATGATTTTTTATGAATGATTGGGACAATTCGATCATTGAATTCTTATGACGATATGAGCATTGAGTAGTTTTATTTGTCTCTTGCCAGGATTATTACTGACATAAAGAAATGGAGAGATGTTAGCAAGTTAGTTTCACAAGAAAATGTGTTTACCATGTTCCCTTTTTATAGAGGAAAAAATAAAATTAGAGGATATATGGTGATGAGGTGTGTAGATGAGCTGCCACTATATTTTGTCAAATAGTTATATGCAAAGTTTCATTTATAGATAGATGTGAACTACACATCTTATCCTGAGCATGTTGGACAAGGTAGAGGCTAGTTTTTTGACAAACTTGAGTATAGACGTCAAGATTTTCCACCGCCTGTGAACAAGAGGGATTTAGTTGGTCTAAACCTTTTGGTTCTACCAAAATGTTTGGAATTAGCAACAACAAAGAAATCAACAACATGCTCCACTAGATCCTATATTTTTTATATTATTGCCACTATTACCACATAGATTAATTAGATGTCATCTGATCACATTGGTAGATACTTATTATGGTTGTGGATTAGCCTTCCTGCCATTAAGGATACATCTACATCTTATGATTTTCTTATTTGTGTCGATCTACCAACTCCATCAAATGTTTCCCATATCAGTGACATGAATCTACATAATGTGTGTAGAGTCTCCATTTTAGATTTACTAGCAACTTACCAAGTCATCAATGAGGACCATGGGATCCCTCTTGATCATGTACAGGCCTTTATTAGAACACATTGATCTTGTACATTGTAAGTTTTAGATAATTTTACATATATGTACACATAGATGTATTAAATTAAATTACATGTATACTTGAACTTGTGCAGGGCTTCAGAAAGGGCATAAGACATGGCTCAAGATAGCTTGGATCAAGACATGGATATAGATAGCTTGGATCAGGAGAGGGATCAAGATGATTGAAATTTGTTGATGGTGTTTTCTGCACAGCAACAACACAGACAAGATGCAATATCCTATCTCTCTTGAAAGGTAAATCTCTATCAGCAAGCCTCAAGAGATAACCCCAAGGTCTCTAACATCAGGTCTAGACAATGCATGAACAACTCAGTGATAAAATGTGAAAATGCTGGTAATCACAATGGGACCTTACTACAAGCAAACTACTGAATCAATTTTGATCAGATTTAGTATTATATTGATACTTTAGTCCTAGATTTAACCCAATGATCAAAGAAATAGAAAAGGGGAAGGGTTTCAAAGAGATTTCTAAATCTAATACTACTCCTAAGATCAACAATGAAAATGACCAACACCCAAAATGGACCAATCCCTCAAATTGATCTCTACTTGACCCAGATAAATCTGCAATCTTGCAGAGAACAATGCAATCTTCTAAGGTGTTAAGATTTTCAAATCATGTACATTCATTCGCACAACCCCTTCTTGTAGTTGAAACAAATGAACATTCATGACTGAACTAAGCACAATGAATATAAAGTCCAGGCTAACTTTGCAAAGCAACTAACAAGCAGTTGGTTGTGAAAAGTATGGACTAAGGGATTGCTACAACATTCAAGTATCAAATCACATACATTATTGAATCAAATCTAATCTAAATATTAATCTCCTCAAAGCATTTTTTAGGATAGAAGAACAAGAACCATGCAAAACAAAAGAAACAAGTATGTCACCAAATCACACTACCATTTCTTGTATTCAGATTGTTCACTGTAGCAACAATTCTAGCTTTCTATTACAATGTTTTCTTGAGAGCAACTACCTGCTAACTTATTCTATTTCTAACTAACCTTGCTCTATTTTCTAATTACAAATTCTGATCTTATGACTATTTTCTTCCTATTTCTAACCCTTTACAAAGAGGTGGAATGCCCAATATATAGAGTTCCCAGAAATCCATCGGCCAGGCAAGGGTTTTCGTAGCAATAACTTGGCACAACAACCCGGCCAAGAGAGTCCTCGAAATGGGTCAAACAGGCATTAAATGTACATCCAGTCGGAGTTGGACCTGGATCCATAATGCAACTCGAGTGATGCATGGGAAGATAATAGGGAAGCATGGGTTGCGCCATAGCCCATCATTAGCTCCCTTCCCTATTATCCATGCTTTGATCTGGCTCTTCATGTACCCTCAAGAATGCTGCGTCCAAGTCAGCCATAGGTGGTAGAGGAAAAACCCTAAGTCACCTTTCAATGGATGCAATCTCATCCCTTAAGTGTTCTACTGACTTATCCCAATCTACCTTGTATGCCAAATGCTTGTCAATAACTGCAAGGTAGGTGGTTGCATCATCCAGCTGGTGCTTAGAGACGGATCTATCATCAAGTGGTGCATAGACATCACGCCACCATTCTCTTAACTGCTCCAAACTCAAATACTTGAGCGCGATCTTCCTTCATCCTGTCATGATTTCAAAGAAGGCCATGCAACCATTATAGACACTAGCTAGGGTGTCATCAATGTGTTTTCTTTGTTTGTAAATATTCCTTAACACCTTTTGCCTAATTTGCAATGCCTCAAACCATTCCAACAGTTTGACAGCTCTAGAGGAGGGAAGAATTATGTCACTCACTAATCTGTGCCGAGTGTATTCCATTATAGTCCTGGTTTTCTGCATAAGGAGATCTGTATCCTCCTTGTCTTGTGCTAACACTATCTTCAACCACTCAGTCATCATGACAACATCCTTCCCTGTCGACAGGATTTCCTTAATACTTTCATCACCCTTAATTTGCACCCCTTTCAACCAAATCACTTCCTCCAAGCACTTCTTGAGATTCTCATTTTCTTTCTTCAACTCCTGCTTGGTCTTCATCTCCTTCCTCAACGTGTCCACAATGACTATGCTGGACCCCTCATAATCCTCAATGTCCTGCTCGATGGATGTAGGCCCAAGATTGAAAGTCTGCACATTATAATCATTTCCAACCACATCATCTCTATTTTTATCTGGAATAGGGGTAGCAATATGGACAACCTTGTTATGTGCCTCATCCCTTTCAACTTTCGAGATCACTCTAGCTTTCTTTTTACCCTTGTCCTTTCCTATCTTAGCTAGTAGTGCATCCTAACTCGGTGGACTATCTTTCACAACCACTTGTTTTCTCTTTATTTTTCTGTCAAGCCACTTAGGGACACTGGACTCCAATTGTTTCTCAGCCTGCTTCTCCTCTTGCTAATCTTTAGGTGCCTCTCTGCTCAAATTATGTTCATCAGGAGTTTCATCTATTTTTCCTTCTTCCTCCTCGACCTGCTCCTTCTCATGTTCAAGTGATGGGATATTTTCTGCCTATTCTTCCCCTAGAGGAGATTGAACCTCTTCGTTTGTGAATGGAGATCCCGCATGTGCAACCAAGGGAGATTGCATTACCTTTCCAATCTCGGGCTCTGCACTATAAAGCTGTCCCTCACAGAATTCCTTTCTCTTAGTATCTGGATCTTCATCAACCTCTTTTGTCTCACCTAGTTCACTTTGAATTTCATGAGTAGAAGGAACATCATCAACTTGTACATCATGGGAGACAACCAGAGGAGGGCCTGTTTTAGGTGTACTGTCACTGGGAGGAGTCCTAGACCTCCTTGTATACACCTTTTCTTTCTCCCCTAAACTTTCTACATTTACCAGCAGTGGGGGAATTACCTCCTCTGCAACCTTGGAGCTTTCCTTCTCTGATAATTTTACAATTCTTCTTCTCTTCATCGCAGGAGCATCAGTCTCAGGATTCGGTTTCTCGACTTCCTTTTGTTCAAACCTTTCAGCCCTAGACCTTCTCTTGGCCTTCAGCCTCCTCTACTTCACTATTTCCTTGGCTTCTTCTTGTTGGACCCCTTTTGTCTTGATTTTGGATGGGGAATCCAACTTACCTCTATCTTTAGGATCCCGCTCAACCGATTCTTCAGAGGTGGAGTGAGGATTTAAGTCCCCCATCAGGTCATAAGTACACTTCACTCCTTTATTCTCCAACACCCACACTATATGTTTGAGCCACATCTTAGTGAATTTGAGTACCGGATCCATCAATTGTCCCAATTCTATCTGCTCTTCCTCTATCCAGTCTATATCACCAATCGACCTATCTTTTACCGCCTCATATGCATGATCTTGAATTAGGTTCTCATCATCCTCTAATTGATCAGGGACTGCCCTCACATTGTACAATCGAACTGCTTCCACCGGAAGCTTGGTGAATTTCTTCTTTCAAACCTCGTACTCATCATTACAGTTGGCCCAGTAGTCCTCTAAGTTTACCTTATGGCTGAATTCCCTACTGGCCTTCTTTTGAGCCTCACCTATAATGTCGAATCTAGACCTCTTGGAGTGGAGAGACAAACCAAAAGCACTCAATTCTTCCTC
>VDFB02292996.1:0-22518 GCA_007258455.2 Sequoia sempervirens | reverse complement strand
ACATGACTAAAATAAAATATCTCAATCAGGATGATAATCAGGTTCCATTACAATAGGATCATGTTATGTTTGCAATAGGGAGAGAGGGAGAGAGAGAAAGAGAGATATAGATAGAAAGAGGAGGAGATAAAGGGGGACGAGGGGGGAGAGAGAGAGAGAGGGAGAGAGAGAATAGGGAGATATATAGAGAGATAAGAAGATCGAGATGGTGATGGGGATGGAGAGAGAGGGAGAGAGATATGTAGAGGACAGAGAGAGAGATGAGGGGGATAGAGAGAGATAGAGAGAGAGAGAGAGATAGAAAGGTATGGATAGAAAATAGATAGAGGAGTGAGAGGGAGATAGAGAGAAATGGAGAGAGAAGGACAGATGGAGTGAATGAGGTAGAGATAATGATATATAAATAGGCAGGGGGAGAGATAAGGAGGGAAAGAGAGAAAAAATAAGGTGATAGAGCCAATTAATAGAGAAAGGGAGAGAAATATAGGGGAAAGATAGAGATGGAGAGAGGGAGGGAGAAACATGGAGTGTGTGGTATATAAGAACTAGAGCTCGAGATATGGAGAGAGAGAGAGGGTGAGGGAGAAGGGGGAGAGATTTATAGAGAGGAGAGAGAAGTAGGGAGATATTGAAAGAGGGAGTGATAGGGAGAGAGGGAGTGATAGGGAGAGAGGGAAAGATAGGGAGAGATAGAGACATAGATATAACTTGGGAAAGATAGAGGGGTGAGAGAGATAGAAGGAGAGAGAAAGAGGGAGAGGATGAAATAGAAAGAGGGAGATAATGAGAGAGGGGTAGATGGAGAGATAGAGAGATAAGTATATAGGAAGTGATAAATAGAGAGGGGTAGAGAGGGATATATAGAATAGGATAGATGGAGTGAAGAAGAGAGATATAATGAGATATAGATAGAGAGGGACAAGGAGAGATGGAAAGATAGAGATAGAGAGGGCAAGTAATAGAGAGGGAGAGAGATAGAGAGACCTGAGGAAGAGGTAGAGAGATAGATAAAGAGATAGGGAGAGTGTGTGTGAGTGAGAGAGAGATATAGAGATATAGTGAGAGATATATATAGAGAAAGAGCTCAAAGGAATAGAGAGAGAGATAGAAGGCATAAGAGAGAAATAAGAGGTATACAGGGAAACTTAGATAGAAAAACGATAGTCTAGTTTTTAACCAAGTGTTTTGTGCTAACAATCCAAAGATGACATGTATCTATGGGGATATATCTCTCTACCCATCTCTCTTTATATCACTCTATCTAACTCTCCCTCTTATATAAAGGGAAATGTAGATAGACAATTTATGATAGTCTAGTTTTTTACCAAGTGTTTTGTGCCAACAATCCAAAATGACATGTCTCTACCCATCTCTCTTTATGTCACTCTATCTAACTCTCCTTGATATCACTCTATCTCTTATACTCTATTTTCACTCTCTCTCTCTCTCTCTCTGTGCCTCTCTCTCTATGTGCCTCTCTCTCTCCCTCACTATTAACTTCTTTACCAACATTTACAAGTACATTTGACATGTCATTTAGTTGTACTAATTGGTAAGTTGGAAATTATAGAGAGAGCACCAATAAAGGAAGCCACTTGGAAATTACATAGGACGTCATTTTTCATCAAGCGTGTATACTAAGTTACAATGTTTTTGTTTGTTGGAGTCCCTCAGGATTGACCTTCTATATATTATTTCACTTCTCTTGTTTGCACTTGTTTATCACCTTTGGGAAACATAAATTCCACTATGTCAATGTTCCACTTATACCCATACTTGATTTGCTTGAGTTTCATATACAACAAAATGACTTGTGTAGATATTATTTGATTATATGTTCTTGAATTTTGATATATTATGAGGTCAAGTTGTCTCAAGGCCCATACAACCTCACACCCATCTAATGAATTTTTGGTGTTTATAATCATATACTAAAATGAATTAACAATAGATTTGATTTTCTATATCTACATTCTTTACAAATTTCATTATTAAATTAAAAAGGAGTATTATTTCTATAATTATAAAATAATTTAAAAAATATAATAAAAATATTGTTAAAAAAACTTAAGAAGATAAATATATAATATTATTAAAAAATTATAAAATATCTCAAAAAAATTAAATAAATATCTTAGAAATTAAGATTAAAGTTAAAAATATGTTTTTTTCTACTTGTAATAGCTGAAATTTGAATAGAATAGAAATAATTATAAATTGAACTACTTCTACTAACCTTTATTATTATTTTAATTTGACAAATAGACATAAATAATTCTAATAATTCTAAATTTAAATCTAAATTAAAAACTAAAATAGAGAAAAAAAATGCAAAGTCAAAATATATGTAATCTAAATGTTAATAAAAATAATAATTTCAAGATTTTAAATTTAATAATAAAGTAAGCCTATTAAATTAATAAATAACTAAATAAAAATAATACTAATTATTTTGTTTATTTAATTATATGGCTCACTATCACTACTAATAAATAAAGAAAAGTTAGCATTAATAAGTACATAATTTTATAAAATTTTAAAAATATATTTAATAAGTTAGATTATGTAAAATTAAAATAGCATATATAATAAGAAATAAATATATTTAATTTAAATAACAAATTGAGCTTCAAAATTGTGGTTATTCAATTTAAGGGGTGATGATAGTGGAGTACAAATTTAGCTCTCAATATCTCTCTTTCTCTCATTCTCTATCTTTTGAGTTTCTCTCTCTATATATTCACCTCTCTATTTAAAATTGTCTTCCCCTCTATCTTTCTTTTTCTTCCTCTCTCTTGCTTTCTCTATAAATCAATTAAACTATTAGATTTTTATATATTAATTTATCTAATAATAAATATAATTAGACTATTGTTTTGAAAATAAATTTACATTATATTAAATATAACATACATATACATATATTTATCAATTTATATATTATACAATATAATATATAATATAAATATAAGTATAATAAATAATATATAAATAATGGTTATAGGAAAATTCACCGTCATCAATTTTTATTACATGGGAAAATTCACTGCCATGACAAATTCACCTAAGGAAAAGTCACCACTAGCAATTCACAATAGCGAGAAATCCATCACATTAAAAATTTGTGATTAATTTTCCATGATGGTGAATTGCTGGTGGTGAATTTCCATGAGTGAATTTTTTCATGACGGTGAATTTTCTCAAATGAATTGCTGGTAGTAAATTCAATTTTGATGACATAAATAATAAAATATAATATATAAAATAATATTACAAATTTTGTAAGAGTTTTATGGCATCTTTAAAAATCTTTTATTAAGATGACATTACAATAGATAGAGATAGAAAAAGGAAAGAGATAGAAGATAAAGAGAGAGGGGGTAAGGAGATAGAGATAAAGAGGAAGAAATAGATAGAGATGGATATGAAGAAGGAAAGGGATATGGAGAGGAGAGAGAGATAAAAAGAGAGAGGGGATAGGGATAGATAGATATCTGGAAAAGACAAATATGTATAGAGGGAGGGAGAGGGATAGGATGAGAGAGGGCAAGATAGATAAAGATAGAAATAGGAAGTGATATAAGGAGAGACGTAGAGAGGGAGAGATATAGGGGTAGAGAGATATGGAGAGATAATGAGATAGAGGTAAAGAGAATACAGAGAAAGACAGAGAGGCAACAAGATATAGATATAGAGGTCCAAAGAGAGATGAGATGAATAGAGAGGGAAACATGTGTAGAGATAGAGGTGAGAGAGATGAAGATAGAGATAGAGAGATAGATAGGGGATAATGAGGGAATGAGGGAGGAAGATATGGGGAGAGATAAAGTGGGAGGAGAGAAAGGGAGAGAGATAGGTAGAGGTAGAGAGAGGAGAGGGGGAGAGAGAAGAGGGGGGAGTGAGGGAAAGATAACTCTCAATATATAGAGAGGGAGATGGAGGGGGAGAGAGGGAGATATATATAGAGGACTTGATATAGAGAGAGTGATCTAGGGAAAGAGAGATAGGGAGATAGATAGAGAGATATGGAGAGAGATAGAAAGATAGGAAGATAGAGGTAGAGAAAGAGAGAGAGCGGGAGAGATGGAGTGAATAAGAGAGGTGGAGATAGTGAGATATAAACAGAGAGGTAGATCAAGATAGATGAGCCAAGAGAGTCTAAAGAAGGTTAGAGACAAGTCAAGAGATAGAGATGGAGATAGGGATAAATAGGGAATGCGTGTGTATATGCAAGATAGATATATTGAGAGAAAGAGAGAGAGATATATATAAGTATAAATAGATAGAGATGGAGGGTGAAGGACAGAGAGATGGAGAGGGAGGGAGAGTAGAGAGATAAGAGGGAGTGATAGGGAGAAAGGAAGAGAGAGGGAGAGGTATAGTGAGATAGAGGAGGTGATAGTGACAAGTGATAGAAAGAGAGAAGAAGAGAGAGATAGAGCGATAGAGATAGATATAGGGAGAGAGAAACAAGGAGTGTGTCTATGAGTGAAAGAGAGATATAGAGAGAAAGTGAGAGAGAGAGAGATAGAGATGGAGATGGAGATAGATGGAGATGGAGATGGAGATGAAATATCATTTGATAAAAGATGTAACAATTGACCTCATGTACTACACAAACGTATGAAAAGAGTATAATTTTTTTCCCTAATTAATATATATTATAGCTATTAGTAATATGATTATATTGGAGGTAGAAGTCTTAGCTCAATTGGCTAAAGAATCTAGTCTTTCCCCATCCTCGTAATATATATACTATATTATATATAATTGATATATAGAATAAAATAACTATAATTATTATATACATATGTTATTTTATAGCACATATAATATTAACATTATAATTATTAATGTATAATATATAAATAATTTAATATATCAAAATATATGATTTGATAATATATAATATTATATTATATAAGCATCTATCTTTATTTTAGTTAAACATACATTTGTAAGTAATTATAGATTGGTTTCAATATTCAAATTAAAAATAAACTAAATTAAAATTGTTAAAATTAAAAATTTAACTCTTATATTAAAAGTCACAAGTAAAACTGAAAAGTGAAAAATAAAATTTAATCTATTAAAAAAGGTAAAAAATATTTTTGGATTTTGATTATGTAATTTTTTTATCATCTTTTGGTATAAAAAACTATGGAAGTCTCATGTTTTTATTTTAAAATATTATTAAAATTGTTTAAACAAAAACTAGTCAAGATTTTAGAAAATTAAATAGAAATATCAATACTGTTTTAAAATATAATAATAAAGATTTGTAATTTAATTTAAATTAATATAAAATTTTAAATTATATATATGAAATTTTTACATATCATTAATAATTTTCTAATTAAAAGTTAAATTTTAAAATCAATCAATAATCAAAACCAAAAAAAGTTAAAATATTTTTATTTCAATTATTTAATATATTTTATTAAATTAAAATTGTCTTTTAAATTAATTTTAATTTTAATGTATTATTATGTGTAAAAAAATTACTTTACAACAAATTATAATATGAAAAAATATAAAATATAAATAAATATAATATATTTAAATTTTTTAAATTAAAAATCAAATTTTAAAATCAATCATTTTCTTAAAACAAAAAAATATTTTTTTCAAATATCTAAATTATTTTACATTAAAATTAAAATTAAAATTGTGTTATTATTATATATAAAAAATACTTTATAACAAAAAAAAATACCCAAAAAAATATAATACAAATAAATATAATATAAAATGCCTTAATACACTAAAGAACCGTGAAAAGTTGCAGCGCAGCAAAGAAAAAGGCCCGTAAATTTTTATTCTCGTGCGTACGTATTTGCATTTAAACTCTCTATATATTACAAAACCCTATGTGGAAGTCGGTGAGGGCAAAACCAGGACGGTAAAAAATGAAGGGAAAAAAACATGGGTGTGCGGAAACCAAAAGCGGTGGTCAGAATTCTCGTAATGTCGGTAGCAGCGGGGAAAGCAAGAAAAAACGGCGAAAAGCAGCCGAAAAAACGGCGAAAACAGTAAAAAAAAAAAAAAAATGATGAAAAATGATGGACGATCAAGATCTATTCTGGATGGTCTTGCATCCTTTTTAACCGTCGATCTGAGAAAGTGAATTGGCAAACTTCATTGAGGGCCTTGGTAATAAAGATTAGTGGACAATAAATGAACGGTCAAGTAAAATAAAATAAAAAGAAGACCTCTATAAGCGTTACCCACATGTTATAGCATGCAAATGAATGGGTAATGAGTTGCATAACAGTTATCAAGTCGATATTCACGTTATAGTAGATTTAACATTGTCATGGAAACCAATGCTATCTTTTATATCTCCTATAGCGAATCAGTAATATCAAAATATAAGTGCCGTTATTATCACTTTGAGAAGTGTCAAAATAATAATAAAAT
This sequence comes from Sequoia sempervirens, assembly GCA_007258455.2. Taxonomy (NCBI): domain Eukaryota; kingdom Viridiplantae; phylum Streptophyta; class Pinopsida; order Cupressales; family Cupressaceae; genus Sequoia; species Sequoia sempervirens. The sequence continues at coordinate 16,098 of VDFB02292996.1, read as the reverse complement.
AATAATATATCCTTACGTATGCAAAATGACACTTATATGCCTCAACTCTATCTATCACATGATCATGGAACCAAGGAGCTGACGTGTAAGTGTAGGAGTATAAGGTTGATGCTAGCTTCTAAAAGGTCATAAATTACTTTTCTAACATGTCATTTCTTATGTGGGAATGCATCCCCATTCAAACAAAAAGGAATTCCTAAACTATTTTAATAAATTTTAAAATAAGAATTTAATTCAAGAGGGGTGTGTTTTAAGAGTCCCCACGTGTCCCTAAGCAAACCCATCTTGAACATAAATAACTTCATGCAATGCTCTTTTAAACATATAAAACTATCCTACTCCCCCTTGAAAAGAGGGCAAATATATTGCTTTTAAATGAAAAGAAATAAAAGGACCTTATTAAGTCTTAATAGTACTCCATTTTGAAAGAGTGGAGGCTCTTTTAGGTATTATTATTTTATTCATTTAATTTCTTCTTTTTTTTTAAGTAAATGAGTTAAAGTTTGTATGAATTAATACATACTTATTTATATATGTTACTCTTAAATATGTAAACATCTTTTTATAAGTTTATTTTTAATAATTAAATATAAATAAATGATTTCATAGCTAACGTAAATTATAAATATTCCACCCACTTGTGTATAGTTTTTTTTCAAAATGCAATATTAAAGGGTGATTTCTTTGAAACCGTCATGATGCCTTAAGTAGGGTAGGGTCAACAAGTAAAAAATTATATTTTGTCAACTAATCCTTGGAGTTAATGGTAAATCAAGTTGATAATGTTTATATGTTTTCCCCTTGTGAGAACCCCTACAAGGGCATTAACTTTCATGTGTGAGTGAGCATCAACCTTTGGTTGGTAGATAAGCACCTAGTAAACCTTATGTTGGAGTCATCTCGAATGCATTTTCATTTCCTTACGCTGCTCTCAGGCGAAGCGATGGGGATGAGGTTGCACAAGCAACGTCCCCAATGTGCAATAATGTACTATGCACACATATGGTTTTTAAGTGTTAGCATTTTGTATTATTACTTTAAAAAAAAAGAAGGTTAGTTGCAATTTTTCCCTTATGTAAATTATAGGCATGACATTTAGGCAAATGAATTAGATAATTGGAGTAATGTAATGATAAGTTGTAAGTTAGCATGAAGGTTACATACTAACTAGTTAATAGTGAAGGTTACATACTAACTAGTTAATAGTGAAGATTGCCTTGTGTAATCATTATGATAGTTATTTGGAGTGTTGCATGTTTGTGTAGTGGAAGTGTAGAGTAGTAGTTTGGAAAATTTGTCATTTGAATATTATTGTGTGGATGGTGTATTAAGTGAAATTAGTGAGTATAATGAAATGTGAAAACAGTATTTTCGTGGTTGATTGGTTACTTGCTTAAATTATGGTGTTTGATTAGTGAAATCATTGTGTTTCTGATTATTGTCATATGGAGGGAGCCCACTAGTGTCATCTGATTATTATGAAAACTTTGGTTATTATGTTCGATCTTGTATGAAGATGATAATTTTCTTAAAAGTGTTGGCTTCTATTTTCGTTGTGATATTTTCCCCTTTACTCTGCATTTGTCAATTTTTGATAATGGAAGTTATATAGTCACTTTATGGTCCCATGATATGGATTCTTTGAGAACCCAAGTATTTGCGTACCCTTCAGTTCAGAGTATACGAATATTGGTGTTATAGTATCCCTTGCTTTTTTCCTTTATATGCCTCTAGAAGTAATCACCTTCTAAGTGGTCATTGAGACTATTGTCTGATTGTGTTTTGATTGACCTTGTGGTTTGGTCTTGTGATTGTTCTACTTGTTTGTCTTGGTCATGGGTCCTTTCTTGTCAGCTCCTAGCACGGGGGGTGGTCCTTTAGGGCCACATGGTCGGGTGGAACGTGCTATGCACCCCATTGGGTTCCCAGTTTGTGTTCGTGTTGTGGAAGTGAATGCAGAGTTCCAGAGCTTCACGTTGTTGAAGACTTTTCCTCACCTTGTACCTCATTCTCCTTAAATGTAATTATTCTTGTACTTGATGTACTCTTCCCGTTGTTATGAGGGAAGCATTATGTAATTGTATTAAAGTAATTATGATGTGTTGTATCTATGGAAATATGCTCCACAGTTGTATCATGGAACTATGAATTGAATTGTAATAAAATGATGAATCGTTTTCCTCTCTTTTGATCATGGATGATTGTATGTTATCATTATGTAACCTTGGATTTCATTCGCTTTCATTTTGGTAAAATTTTAGTTTTCGTAATGCTAACCGTGTACCCCAGAGGACATAGATGATGTTGTAATCACATAGTTTCTCTTCATGTAATGTATGTACATATTCATCTCATGCAATGTTTCTCTTTCAAAAAATAAAAAAAAATAGTGTGGTATCTTTGTTGTCCTTTGGGGTTCACACGGCGGGGCATTACAGTTCACATGGAGTGACACATGGACCTCTAATAAAATTAAATAATCTTTCCATAGAGGAAACCTAATTTAGAAACCAAAAAAACCTTCTTATTTGATTTGGCCAAGGTGTCACATAACGAACAATTGCTTTCATGTATTCTTTTGATTGACAAATTGGCTAACTATGACACTGAACAAACCTACAATATTTATATGACTGAATTGAAGAACAACAAAATATAATTGTATAAACATATATATACGTATACATATACATATATGCATATGTATATATATGTGTCTACATATTTACCTGACTGAATTGAAGAAGCAGAACCTATGAAAAAGAGAGAACACCCCCAAATTTATCTATGGCACCGAAAAAACCTACAATATTTATTTTACTAAAATGAAAAGCAATAAAATAGATATGTATAAACAGATATATACTTATACATAATGCATATTAGAGACACTTAAAATTGTCCTAAAGGGTATTACACACTTGAATTTGGTCACTAACATTGTTTCATCTTGAAATTCATCTTCCTTTCACCTGTTTGATTAAATAAGCCTAGTTATTTAATTAAATGCATCATTTTCATCTATTAATATAATTAAATTTATTAGGTTAATTCACCCCCTTTCACATTTCACCTTTCATCTTGTTTAATTGAATAATACAAATTATTTAATTTAAACACCTTATGTCCTCTCATTTAATTGAATAATCCTAAATTGTTAAATTAAATGTCACTTGCATCCCCCTTTCATTAAATAAACTAATTATTTAATGATAATCCTAATATTCCTCAACTTGCACAATTAAAACTTTGTTTTAATTAACTAATTACTAATTTTTCTCACCCATCCACTTGCATAGGGAATATTCCAAAGGAATGTTCTTCTATTTGGCTCCAAAAATGGAATATTCTTTCCTAACAAACTTTCTAACAACTTTGAAAGTGTGTTTGTTTGAATCATTGTGAGCCATTGATTGACTCTTTGATCCATGTGTTCTTGTATTCTCATCCATTGATGTGAATCATTGATCCATGCCTTCACCTCACTTTTCATCTTGACCATTGATTGACCAAATCAATCTTAGCCCTTCATTCACTATTTTCTCCTATAAATACCTCACATTTTGGAGAGAAATGGATCCACTTCCATCAAAGCAAAGTTATGTTGCACATTTGAATATCATCTTTATTCATCCTTGCATCTATTATCAATCTTTTTCATATTTTTCATCCACCCTTAGCATAGTTTCATCCATTTTATGTTAAGCTTTCATCAATGGAGTTTGATTACATGCTCATTTTATCCAAGGGATTGGGAAAGGGTCTTCATTCCATATCAATACAACACCAATCCCCCAATGGGATAAGGTTTGGAGTTCTAGATTAGGTTTTTTTATGCTTTCATGGTTTATTTCATGCTTAGTTTAATGGTTGCTTGTTTTTGAACCTTTCAAACATCTCATTGGGATTGTAGCTTAGTTAGTTAAATATGGCTTAAATTCATTTGGATCTGGTGTATTTATTAGCTCATACTATGATTACAATCACAATTTGGCACTAAAAGGAGGGATTTACTAACTTTATTTGATGAATTTCTCTTAATTTTTTGTGAGTTGCAGGTTCTAGAGAAATAGTGACACATTTTATAGCTACAGTGACGCTATAGAGATGCATTGAAATATAGTGACGCATTTGATTCAAATACATCGATGCATTTAGACTATGGTGACGCCTTTTAAATATAGCGATGCACTTATCTTTTTTACTATAATCGTGATTTTGAATATAGTGATGTGGTCCATATAGTGATGCTATTTATGTCCCTATTTTTGTGTAGAGTGACGCTATCAGATTTCACCAGAGCGACACACTTAGCTTTCAACAACGCATTTGACAGCTACGATACGTTTGAATATAGTGATGCTTTTTATTGGTAAAGCAGAGAGTCAAATTTTCATGTGTGCTTTAAATTTTCAATTTCATATACTCTATAATATTTTACTAACATCTGGTTTTGTTTTGTGAGGCTAACTGATTTTGTAGATTTGGAAAGGAGTGAAAAACTAGGAAATTATTTACCCCAACTTGTTGGTGTCATAACTTTCTACTCAATGCTTGGAATTCAAATCCGTTTGCACTGTTGGAAAGGTCTCCAAGAGTACTAACTTAGTCTCTAAAAAATAGTGCCTACAATAGTTGATTTTTAGAGACGGACGCAAGTTTCAACCCCAAATTCTGCTTCGAAGGCCTTTGAAAACGTGATTTACTAGAACCTAGAAAATATAGAAAAAAAATAAAAATTTGGATTTTCAATTTTTCTTAGTTCTGGTTATCGTAAAAGTGTTTTGACACTTAGGGGATGATATAACCCCTCATATGCTACTTTGATTCATATTTTAGGACCACTAAATTTCCATTGGGTTTTAAAACTTACAATCGTAGGACAACTAGCTTTCAATTGGGCTTAAAATTTAAAAATGCTTTAAGTCTTTTCAAATTTGGTTAAAATTGAACCCATACATCCTCATTAACAACACAAACGAACACTTCCATTAGTGCTTAAAATGAAGTCATTTTGCAATATGGGTTAAAATGAATGAGTGTTTAACATGCTTGCTTTTCTTGTGTATACTTGTAGTGCGTATCCACTCCCCTTGCACTTCATGCGATATTGGGTGAAGAGAAAAAACATTTTCCTTATTATGAGAGGTCCTACTAATGAGATACATCCCACAATGGAGAACTCATCTAAGTGACTCTCGATCAAAGCATGTTTATCAACGGGCTACATAAAGGTTGTGAACTTGAAAAATAGTGTTGATGTGTTTTTTATGTACTTCTCAACACAGGAAATGCGTAAGTGCACTACCTCTCTTGAAAGACAATCTTCCACAATCAGATTGCAGAACACTATCCCAAGGTCTCTAATGTCAAGTCTTGACAGTGCTTGGAATATCTCAGTTGTTTGATGTGATTTGTTGGAATCACAAGGCAAACTTAGGGGTGGATCACGAAGCAAGGGAAGTTGGATCTACAAATGGGGTTCTTAAGATGGACAAGTTATTGTGTGTTTGTTGTAGGTTCAAACAACTGCCTTGAACTCCATTTTGTCATTGGATTTAGCTTTACAATGCGCAATGAACCTTAGCATAGGTTACTCATTAAATAAAATGAAAAAGGGCAAGGAAGAGAGGAGGTTCTTGGATTTGCAACTAATTATGAACAGTGATGATGGAGTTCCTGCAATGGATAGCTTCTTGGAAACAATATTCCACTTAACCAGAGATCTCACAGTCTCATGGAATTTGTGTTATCTTCTAAGGTCTGCAAATGTTTTGTCTTTCATTCACCATGTGCATGCATGAACAAAGATAAAAGTTTTGGAGCAGCTTTGAATTCAAGCCCAAACTAACTTTACACAGCTATCTACCATCAGCAAACAACAAAAAGTATGGACTAAGAAGTCATATACACAGCAGGAATTTTCATGATCACAGGACAACATTCCTAAATTCTACCAAAGCAAGAAAATAGTTAACTAGAACAGCAATAAAACCTAAGTTAAACATCTAACAATGGAAATTGAATCAAGCAACATGTGAGAAACTCAGAAAATGCACCAAGTCAATGTCTTTTCCTTATAAATTTCTGCAGCATATCTTTACAACAACTCAACTCTCTTTGCAAATGAGAGGAGAGCCCTATTTATAGTGACCAAAAAGTCAAATGAATGGCCAAGATTAATTTTCATTGTGTGGCCAAGATTCATTACAAAATAGGGTTTCACCTACCCCCAATATATCATAATTTAAAATTACATTTTGTCATTTTCCCTATTTTGTCCTCTAGTGACGACACTGTAGCAGTTTGTCTTTTAGCTGATTGTTGTTTTACTGTAGCTACTCTTTAGGGAGCTCTTTATCATTAACAGGGTTGTCCTCCTGCTTCTTGGATGCTGCATATTCCATGAACTTGAGGATGACCGCCCGGAGCTTGTCCACTTCAATAATCTCATACCTTAGCACTTGGTAGCTCCATTCCTTCACGTTATCCTCTAGCATTTTCCAGTCCTCATCATACTTTGCACCCTAGTCTCTGAATAGCTCTGATTGGTCGAATGCACAGGCAGCAAAACTCATAAATTCCATTATTATTTCGTTAGACATCCCGTCCTCCATTTTCTTCTGGAAGTAGGGCCTCACCTTTTCTGGATCCATCTGTACTACGGGCATATCATACTCTATCATCAGCTTGAGGTAACGAGCGCATTCTACCCTGATTTCCTTTATCCATTCCATATTCGGATCCACCTTGCTCATTATTTGCTCCAACCTTTCCTTCCTATTGCCAAAGTCCCTCCGCCATACATCCATCAGCCAGTGATCGTCCTTCTTAAACGCAAGCTTCTCTTCCCATGTGGCTTCTGGCAATTGAAGGATAGCCTCAATATTTGGAAAGGTGGAGTCGTATGCTGCAGGGAAGTTAGTGCATAGCCTCTTGGTGCCCTCCAAGGATTGCTGTAGGTCCAAGAACTTGTTGGCTGTCTGAACAGCCCAGCCAATTCCCATGTTTCCAACGTATAAGACTTGTTGGAACCAGTCCTCTGTCGTCTTCTCCAAGTTCTTTCTTCTCTCCATCTTATCAATTTGTTCCTTGGACAGCAGTTGGGGCACAGTTGTGGACGTGGTAGGCAGGTCATCCATCGATGACCACTGTTGAATGTAATCTGTTAAAGCATCCACCTATGCTTTGAGCTCATCTTTTGAAATCTTATCCTGCCTTATCAAATGTACCACCGTGGCCACTGACTCCTCAAGATGCCTACCTTTTGTTCTCTGGTGGCAGTCCCCAAGTCGATGGTGGAAATGTTGTAAGTTATCCCTTCCTGACCAACCACAAGCGTGGCTACTTGCACAGCTCGAGACCCAGAAGCATCCATGGTTACCTTGGATCAGATCTTAAGTTTATTTTCCTTCTTTGTTGTGATTTGAGATCGGGCTAAGATAGCCTCCAGCCTTGCCCTTGGGTCTTTTAGTATATGGGTCTTTCTTTCGAGCTGCTTTTCCAACCATTCTGGTACGGCAGATTTTCTCTTAGGTGAATCATGGTCACCCTCGCCCCTCTCGGTCAAGGCCAAGGTTTCCGCTCTCTTATCTTCTGGGGACTTTTCTTTTTCCTCAGCAGCATCTCCTTCTTCTTCATCAGAGTCTTGGATGAACACAATGTGCTTCATAGGAGGCTTGGCCAACGACTGTTGTAGGGGACTTTCTTTCTTTTCCATTTCCTCCCCTTTCTTTCCTTTAACTTGTTTAACCTCGTGCACATGTTCTTTGAATTGCTTGATCTCGAGGCCCTTGATAGCTTGGGCTTCTCCCTCAATTTTGTCTTCTTGCTGCTATTCTTCTTCTTCAAGGAGCGGCCTTTCTACCTCTGATTTGGTGTCTTTTGGTTGTCGGGCTAGTTCTTCTTCAAGATCATCATCAAAGGCTTGCACGATTACCTTGCCACCAGTGCTATCTTCCTCATCCCCGCTCTCCAAGGAACCAGTTCCCTCCTCCTTGTAGGCGACCCTGTCAATAATGCGATGTTCATACTCTGGGTGCTCGTGATATTCATCGGCCTCCTCCTCAAAGGGTTTTTATGCCTCTTGTTCTCGCTCTTCCCACTCCTTGGAAATTAGCATGGTGGCTTCCATGGCAGGCAGCCCTGTCGGAGGCTGTGAAGGTTGGGCAGTGGCGAGGACCTGAGCCAAGGCTTCCTAAAGCATAGGATCCATGAGGATCTAGGAGAGCTCGGAAGGGATATTCTGCATGTGCTTCGAGAAGGCCTCAAGCAAGGTGGGAGTGGGCATTGGTGCAGCCACCGTAGGTAATGGGAGTGACGTAGTGGGTGACATGGCAACAGAGGAAGGAGGCGTTATCAAGGCGAAAGAAGAGTCAATTACAATCACAGGCTTGGTCGGGGGCGAAGAGGCAAGATGGACAGAGATGTCCACCACAGGTGGGGAAGCAGAGACCATAGCCAAGGAGGTAGGTGGTGCGACAGTCGGGGCAGGAAGAGCCAAGATAGGCTTGATTTGATCAGTACCTTCTACTTCCTCTCCTTGTGTCAAGAGTTGTTCCGTCGTACCCCATGTTTGCTTAAGTCTTTTGGAGGGTGAGCCCCCTGAATCCTTCCTTGTATAGACCTTGGGGTCAGGAGACTGTTATGTTTCTATCTCCTTTCTCTTCTTAGATCTGGTGACCGAAGGAGACTTGGATGTCCCGCCAGTTGAAGTGGTGGCAGCGGCATCCTCTGTGGCACTTGGCTCACTTTTGAGCCCTTCATAAGTCAGAATCACTTCTTGTCATTTCAATTGGGCTATTCGTCCATCAAGCCACTCCTTAGTACGAGCCAAGATTGGCTTGGTTATGATATCAAGGTCATCGACCTCCTGCTCGTCCCAATCTATTGTTGGTAGCGGCAAATTGGCAACTACAGGGTACTTGGGATCCATTAAGGTGCTCTCGTCCTCTTGAACTTGATCCAGGATGGGAAAGGGCTACACCTTTCTTATGAAATATGTTGTCATCTGCATGTAGTGCCTTGCACGTACCTCTTTGTCATCTTGACAATCCCTCCAAAAGTCTTCAATGTGGTGGAGATGAGTGAACCCTGGCCCCAATGCCTTCCTTACGTGTCCATATGGGTCCATCCGTGGGTGAGCAATATGCAGGTGAAAATGGTAATCCTTCAATTCTTTCTCAGAATTAACAGCGCATTGGGTGGTTTGCAGTTTATACATGCCATGGCCGAGAGTCATGGGATAAGAGATCCCTGCTATGTGTTTGCCACTGAAGACTGCCTGTATGTGTTGGAGCTACCAAGAAAGCTCCAATAGGATGATTCGGTCATTGGGGTATCGAGGCAACTTGTTTGGCCTTTCGGTGAAGCCCTGGGCACGGATGTATGTGAACTTCGGGTATTGAATGAAGAGGAAGGCATACTGCTTCAAAAATGCCCTCGCACTATGGGAAACCCTCCTCTCAAAGTCTCTGGCAATCATTCTGACAATATGGCCGATGAAGGCGTCATTCACCCTGCAATACTCCCTCTTGAAGTTTATGTACTGGAGCTGGGGGTATCTGTCATAGACCTTGAGTCTTCGCCCCTGCTCCTGATTGGGTGCTACAAACAATCCATTGTATTGTCTTCGGTCCGCCAAGGAATAGACAAGATAGGAAGTCATATAGAACTTGGAGCTCTTCTTTACATTGACAAACTGCTCATGGAAGCAGTTGCTAATTATACCTCCCTAATCGAATGAGGTATTTGTTGTAACATCATCATTCCCCCGAAGGATTTGCTCGATGAAGTACACCATCCACTCCTGAAAGAAGGTGGCCGTAGGGAGGCCCATCACTCTACTTAGCATCATGACCAAGTCGTGATAATCTTCATGGAAGTCACTGCAGAAGAGTTCGTGAGGAACCTTCGCAGCGCTGCCCCACTTTTCCTTAAGCCAATGTTGATTTATTGACCTTTTACACCCCATCGAATTATCATCCCATGCTGCCTGACATTCTTTAATGGTGTGCGTTTCCATTTCTTGAAAAGTAGGGATATGGAAGGTTTTTGTGATTCCTTCAGCCGACATGTCAGCGAGAATGTTACCATCCCTGCCGACAATTGTTCTTGTATCTGATTGATATGCTTGTCAATAGGCCATGACGAGCTTCGGGGCTACAAGAGATGGAGGGAAGCCAGCTGCCTTTGCTATTCCACTCTGCCTTATCAATCTTGCATTCTTGGTCGTTGGATTGACCCTGACCCTTTGTGCGAGTTCATCAATATTGATGTGGTCGATGTTAGTATCGGTGATCTCCTTCTAATCCGTGGTGATCTTCGAGTGCAAAGGCTCACCCTAGAATTGGTATTTCATTTGGTCCTTGTCCTCTTTCCCTCGAGGAGTCTTGTCTGACTTCTTTCCCTTGTCCTTTTCGACGGCTGCCCCCGAAGGTCCCGCACCCAATTCCATATATTCTGCAAGCAAAAGCGTAGTGAGTGCAATTGATCACGAAAACATCCATGTTAGTTGAAATCCCAAAGATAAAATCCATTTCAAATAATCCATCAAGCATAACATGATACTTTATTTCTCGATGCCATCGGTCTTTTGATTAAGGGCATTTAGACAGTTCAGGCCCGAAAGGCTGGACTTCCCTGGCAGGAATGTCATTTTGGAAAGGCAAATAGGGCGGAGGGCTCCTGTTGATTCTCCCTAATTGAATCTGATAATTTAAAAGGTTCGCAATGAAGAAGACCAAGATTAAGCATCTAGGTCGAGCTCAGATTTTGAATTGGGCCCATTTAGATCAGTTTAGGAGCACCCAGAGGTACAAGGTCAGAAAGCCGTCAGGAGATAGCCATTTGGGGACAGCAGATCGAAAATAGAATTTCAGAGATGGAACTCCGGGGTCTGGAGTCCGAAAGGCTGTAGGGCAGTCAGAAGATTGTAATTGACTTGAGGGCCCGAGTCGGAGGCACCGAGAAGCCGTTCATCCCTCACCATTTGGAACTGCTATTGCTGGGCGGAAGTCCAGAGGGGGCGGCCCGACGGGAGTGTCGGCGGTCATAGGGGAAGGCAAGTCAGCGTAAGGTCACTGCTGCGGGGTGAGGTCTTGGCGAGAGATGAATGTCTTGCTGACAGCCAAGACCGGACCCAGCACAAGGTTCCGTCGTTCGATTTCGTTTTCAGTCCTGCGGCGGTCGAAAGGGCAGAGCCCGGAGCTCGGAGGGGCGAGCGAGATTTTCCCCTCGAAACAGCGGATGAGGAAAGGACTCCCGGATGGCGGAGCCCGGAAGTTGGATGGACGCCGAGCATGGATGACCTGGTTCTACCGTATACATATTTCATCTGTAGTTTGCTATATTGCCCCATTGAATCAATCGAGTTATGCATTTTCATGTCTGGGTCCATATCGGCATAGGTCCATGACTGTCTTCCCGACACCCATGTTGTTTTATTCTAACATTTGCATGCTACTGGTTTTATCGGCATAACTCCCTTTGATGTCTCGACAATCACAAGCCTTGTGCATTCACCTATTGATAGAGATTTCGTTGTCGGGGTTGTGTCTTATCGAACTCAGTTTGTCTCCCCGACTTGTGCATATGGGTCCTCAGCGAGAGTTGGGTTGTCGGCAATTGTCATGGTGATTTCATTGTCACGCCGACCGGCATGTAAGGGATGCATATCGGGGGGAGTCATTGCTATCGTTGTAAGGTCTTGGCGAGAGACCTTTGGTCTCGCCGACCTTACGCATGGATTCCCTTTGAATATACTTACGGTGAGACTATGGTGGATTCTATCGGCATAAGGTTTGTTGTGTCTCGCCGAATGACATTCGGGTTTCGTTTCGACCAAGCATGAGTTTGCGGTAGGAGGTCATAACAAAAAGGTCAGGTCTTGCCGATAGGTAACGATGGCTTTCGGTGTGAGATCTGCTTCCTCTTAGCGAACAAAGGGCTAGCTCGAGGTGGCTTTCGGTGAAACAAGAGCACTCTACATGAGGTTTCCCTGACATCATTTTGTCTCGCCGATATCACGATGAGGTCTCTGTCGGTAAGAAAGCCAAAATTTCTTGGTGAAAGTGAATAAAGCAAAACATAACTGCTCGGTGTAGCTTATTTGTTTTGGTGTATAGTCTTGGCGAGGTGCTCGGGGTCTCACCAAATGGAATGATGAAGTCGCCCTGTCAGCATGATAATGGGGTTGTTACAGCGACGTGTGAATAAGTGGGTGCCCTCGGTGAAACATTGTATGATCAACATAGGGTCTCCCCGACATCTGAAAGCTATAGCGAAGCGGGTAAAGTGGATTATGCATCTCAGTGAGAGTCTTCTTTTGTCTCGGTGACCAGAAGTTTCAGTCGTTGTGAAAATCCACCTCAGAGAGAGGTCTCACCGACACTCAAATGTCCCGCAATGGCCGTCAGAATTTCTCATCTTGTGTTCGCGGCAATGGGAAATTCGGAGCCCGGCGGATGGAAGGCTGGGGAGGATTTCTTTTTGAAACAGCAATCATGGGACAGAGCTCTGGAGGGCGGAGCCCGATACGGTCAAGGACGTTCAAGGTTCAACAGAATTTTCCAAACGGCGAAAGGAAGCCCAGGACCCGGGTGGTGGAAGGATGTCATGCACTCGCCAAAATAAAATGATATCGTCATGATGTCCTGGCGAAGGCATAATGTCTTGCCAAAGATGATGGGTCTCAGGGCAGCGTAGAGGGAGCCCTCAGCGTAGGATTCTAAGTCGGGGAGAGGTCTTGCCGACTGGGCAAAGTTATGCCGAGAGAGGGAGCCCTCGGCGTAGGATTGAATGTCTCCCCGATGGAGAACGAGGGGGGGAATCCTGAGAGTGGAATCCTGGATACCCAAGCCCGAGAGACCCAAAAGTTGTTTGGTAATCTGTTTTGCTAAGTCACCACCAGCAAGGGGAGCGTCCGGGCCCGAGGGTCACAAATGCCCCTGCGAAGAACGGTCACGCGGAGATAAAGCTCTGAATTGGTCAAGAGGATGCTACGTTGGTTTACTCAACTTTCAAGGACATGGGTTTTGTTCGTTGTGCCATATTTTATCCTTCACATGTTGTTTTGATGGTTATTGTTCATTTTAACCCCTAGAAATCACAAAAATAATGTTCAAGAGGGCGAACGGAGGACCTACCTCGAACACTTGATGCGGGGAGGTGTGGGATCCACTTACGATCAATGAGATGATGGTGGGAGTGATGAGCGTGAAGGACTCGAAGACGGTGGGCTCCTCCAACAAGTTCTCTAATCACTCTCTGCGGCTCTGTCAAGTGAAAATGACAGGAATGAACCTTCTATTAATACCCCAATCGCCATTAATGGCCTCACTAAATGTAGGTACGGCGAGGCAAGGAAGTTGGTGAATTTGAATTCACCGACGGCGACAAGAGACCTAGGGTCCGACGGCTGGGAGGGCGCAGGATGGCGGTTGTTTGATAAGTTCCTCTTGAAGATTCACCTGCAGCAAGTGGGAGGTCGGGGTCCGGAAGGCAGAACTCCGCCAGAGGTTTGCCGTGAGGAACGGCGAAACACTCACGGAACCCCGGGAGTGGAACTCCGGAGTCCCGGGCTTGGAAGGTCGGATGGCCAGGAGATTTCACTAATTTTAGTAGATGGCAAACGGGGGTCCAGAAGGATGCGAGCTGAGCGCCGTTTGGAACGGCGAGTGCAACGGGGAAACCCGGCAAGAGAAACCCGAACGCCCAGGCCCGGCAAGGCCTGGGGCCGTTGGCAGGGGAAAACTACCAGAGAGACTCCACGAGGCACCAGAACATGACAAAATTAAAAGGGGAAGGAACAGTCAACTTATGGTGAGACTTTGAAGCAACATTGACCATCCGGGGCACCAAAAATGGGGCACGCAAAATGAGGCGGCGATAAAAATGACCCGACTAGGCGAAAGAAAAGAGGGTCCCCATTCTGAACGGGGTGTGTGTGCCAAGGGCACAACAAATAGTAGCTTCAATCTGTGACAATAACATACTGCACCTAATCCAACTTTGGACATATGGGCTGGAAGGGAATGGTTTAATGCCTTAAGTGGCTTGTGGATGGTAGTATCTGTCTTGGTGTTCTCAATTTGTTGTCATTAAAAACCTTTGTGTAGTGGCCAAATTTGTCTTTCCAAAATGTTCTTTAAAGTGGTGCATTGGAATTTACTTCCAAGAAGTTACTTACCAAGCCCAATTTATGGTTTAGGCATAAAAGCTTAAAGAGAATGGACTCTTTTGCTTTTTTTCCCTCTAAAATTTTCATGTAAAATCATCCCTTTGGGGCATGAGGTAAGCCTACCAAGAAGAATGTACCTGATTGAGCTAGGATTGTTATTGATTGTTGAGTCAATTTGACACTTTGCTTAATTTCAAAAACAACTTAAACAAACATCAACATGATCATCAAATTTCAAACCCTTTGGACTTAGTGTGAATATCTTTGAAAAGTCCTATATTACTGCTTGTCCCTAAGGATTTTATCTTTAGAGGTTTCTAATATTTGGACTTATATCTTAATTCACACTTTCCAAAGTCAACATAGGGAACTATGGCCTTAGCTTTTTGATTTTCACATATTGGACTTTGTGGAATGAAAAATTGTTTAAGTCATAGACATTTTAGTTTGAAATTAATTAAGACTTTCTTGATGTGGTAATAAAAGAAATCTCACTAAATCAAAGTTTGAAACCAAATCAACTCACCACACATTGGGCTTATTGGTGAAACACATTGACTCCCAAGCAACAAAGTGAAACAAGGAAAGTATTGCTAAAACTTTGCATCAAAGTGTCATTATCCAACAAACATTGAGTCACAAGTTTTATATTTCAAACATTGAGTTCTTAAGGTTTTATCACTTTAGACATAAAGCATGTTTCTCACCATCTTGGTCTTGTAAAACAAAGGTCCCTTTTAGGTTAACACATTTTGGGTCAAAAAATTCCATCCATCTCCACACATTTTACATTCCACTCCACAAACAACTTTAGAAACTTTTGGGCACATCAAAACTTTAAACTTAGGCTATCATCAAACCAATCCCCTAACTTAGCTACTTGTGTGTAAATGAATCCTTTTCCATACACTTAGTTCAAGTAGTCATCACACTTTTAAACTAGTTTATCTTAAAGGGTCACAAGTCTACCTTTTAGATTTACAAGTTCATTAGCACCTTTTATCCAAGACATCAAAACATCAAACCTTTAAGTCTAAAAGTGTTGTCCAAAAGTTTAGAAAGTTCATCCCCCATATAATTCACCCCTTTCATCATCCACTCACATCATTGGTCCAAAACAACTTAGAGTGTCCCTTTTATCAAAATTTGAGTCAACTAGAGAGTTTCAACACTATAAATCTCAACAGACCTCTCCCATAGTTGACCCACAATTTATGGTTACAACGAGATCACAACACAAGAGAAACATGGAGTAAACCAAAACCACATCTACGACAAGTGATACTACCCCACAAGATTTTGATCCTAGGATTCATTCTACCCCATCACAATAACCACAAAATCCATTATACAAAGGGTATGATATGGAAGATGTCACAAACAACCCCCATGAGCTCACTAAGGAAGAACTCCTTGATTATGAACAAGATCATAAAACCTTAGAGAATATGGCTTCAATTCCCCCAACTTTCATCGCACAACCCTTGGTACAAGGCTTGACTCCATCTACGATTCAACTAACTTCATCCCTCGTACCAAGTCAAACATCAACTCCTAGTCTTGCAACTAGAATTGCCACCAACCTTGGTCACACTCTCCCTTTAGGAGGTAACACACTTTTTGGTACGCAAGGCACCACCCTTCCACAAAACATAACTTGGACACCAACATTTAGTGCCTCATCACATTCTTCCACCACCGTTCCTGAACACCCTCTACATCCATATGTACCACTTACATTCCATAACACCACAACAACCTCGACTTTTCAAGCGCAACCATCTTCATCCATCACCACAAATACCACAAGTGTGTCTGAAATTACACAAGGTAATGTGAACCAAGTACCTCAAGAAGAACAACAAGGGCAAGTTAACACCCTTACACAAAGTCAACCCTTAACACAACAAGGGATATCT
>VDFB02292995.1:0-36100 GCA_007258455.2 Sequoia sempervirens | reverse complement strand
GTTATGAGCGGACTCCCTGGGTCATCATATTTTGGAGCAATGACTATTCCAGCTAACAAATCAGCTAGGTACCCATTGATATGAACAGTGTTGATTCATTTTGGCTTCCTCCCTGGGGTTTTGATGCACAACTATTTAATCAATTGGTTTAACTCAGGGATCTCTTTAATCACCTGTAACAAGGGAAATTCAATCTGTAGTCGCTTAATTTCCTATATCAATGTAGTTTCTCTGGGTGAAGTTGTTTCTAAAGCACCTTTCAAAGGAATTGGTTTCAAACACTCCAGAAAAGGTGCTTAGCCTTTGTCTTTAGGCACATGATTGTTCAAAGATTCAGTTGGAGATCGACCCTCCTCCTCCTCCTGAGGTAGGTTGGCAACTCCTGCTAAAGATGGCGGGTCAAGTTCATGTTGCGTAGTGTTTGGGATTTTTTCTATGGATGCAGGTGTTATTGTAGTTTTCTCAATAGTCTTCTTGGTAGGTTCATCTATGGTTTCTTTAATAGTTAGCTACGAAAGTGTTTTACCATACCTCAATTACAGGTTTCCACAGTGTATTGCATTAAGTCCAGTGACATTGTCTTGTTCAGCAGAGTACACTAGAGTATTTGGATGATTGTTCTTTGGATTCAGGACTGGTTGCACTAGAAGTGGTTGTTCGTTAACTTGTTTAGTATGTTGAGTGTTCTGGGGAGGTGGTAAGAGAGTCTGTTGAGTAAGCATCCTCCTAGGACCAGAATAAAACTGATGCTAGGGTTGATTCCATTGAGGAATGATATTTTGAGGGTACCATAGTTATTGAGACTGGTTGGGCTACTGAGGGTTACCCCAAGATTGGTTTTTCTAGTCCGGTGGTCCCCAAGGATAGGTACCCCAGTTAGAGGGTACTATCAGTGGTTCCTGAGGCTAGGGTGCTACCCATTGATTATTGTTCTAATTTGGTTGGGGCCGCTAGTTAGGATTGGAATTCTAGCCATAGGAAAAATTACCTCCAGTTCTTTGGTTAAAAACATTCACCTCTTCCTCCACTGGAGTTGTTCATTTCTTGGAATTTTTGATGGCATTCAATAGCTTGCATTGATCAGTGGGGTGGTTCTTGTCACACACTTGGAAAACATCAATCATGTCAACTTTGTCCAAGGGACACACTCTTAGCAAATGTTTGTTTTGACACCTAGGGCAATAAATAGACAAGGACTCAAGATTTCTGGTTTAGCCTATATGCAATCTAAAGTGGTGTTTAGTTGAACAAGAATGTCAGTCTTTAAGTTGGACAATTACTCGTGAAGTTTATTTATGTCATTAGAACCACATAGGGAGGTGAACTTCCGGATACCTTTGCGAGTGCGGGAGAAGTTCTGACATAATTCCATGATTTCTTCTAGTCTCAGTTGGGACACGTCTCCTTTTCCCATTAATTCTAAACTCCTCTGAGCTTTTTCATCGAGACCTTTGAGGAATAAGGTCTTTAAAATATCAAGACTTATCATTACTTCTCCACCGCAACATTTGGACAAGAAGATAAACCTATCTAGGCAATCCTCTAAAATTTTGTCCTCATTTTTCCTTATTTTGAACAATTCTTCTTTCCTATCACTCACCCTACAGTAACTTTGGTATTTCTCCAAAAATATAGTCTCCATTTCATCCCAGGAGGCTATTGACTGAGAAGCTAACCCCATAAACTAGCGTATAGCTGAGTCTTTCAAAGTTGAAGGGAAAAGCTTTAGTTTCTGATTATCATTCTTGTAGTCATATGTTTGACACAAGACTTTGAATTCAAATAGGAACTAGTCAGGGTCCTCAATAGATAAGCCCCAAAAGGTTGGTAAGAAGGTTGGTGAGATATTTTTCATGGTCGTGTCATCATCTACATCAATAGCAATAGGATAAGTGAATATGTGTGGTGGAGGGTTATCATTTTTGTTATTATTGGCAGCATTTCTATGGTCACCCATTGTGTTGAAGGGAATGTGATCCTCTTCCAAAAAAATTTCAGTGGTAGGAGGTTCAAGAGTTTGTGAAAGAATATATTCCTTGATCACTATTTGTTCCCTTCCCGGAGTATATGGGAAGGTCTCAGGTTGACCTTGTTTGGTCAATTCCTCAGTGAGTTCTTGGTCTAAGTTTCCTTCCTCCCTACTTGTTGTTGGTACATTGATTGGAGGGTTTTTGGTATGAATCTTCCGCGGGGGCCTCGTTTCCTAACCATGCAGAAAAGAAGCTGAAGAACTATTCCTATCCCTAAAAGAGGTATTCAAGATGTCTCCTACTAACACTAGAAAAAGGGGATCCCGACAATGGCGCAAAAAAGTGGCAGGTTGTCATTAGGTCCTAACACTTTAGTGAATAATCACATCAATATCGACTAGGAAGTGTCCAACAGTTGTATGCAATAGAGGACATCTCAACTCTCTCTTTTAGGCTTATTAAACACTAACCAATTGAATAAAAATTCTAAGCTAAGGGGGCTTTAATCTTGAAAGCAATAAATCATCTATCTAGAAAGCGAGAAAATGACTCAACCTAGAAAACAGGAATCTAAGAACCTGAAAAGAATTACCACTAAACTAGAAAGCATGGAAACGATTAATCTAATGAATGCATAAATTGTTGAAGTAGTAAATCATGTAAAGAAACTAGGAAACATTTATCTAATGCAAAATATAACAAGCCAACTACTAACCACAAAATAATCAATCAAAATTAACTAAGGAAAGATGCTCTGGACTTTCAAATGTTAAGCTCAAAAGCTATGGACTTAGTTATAACCTGCAAGCTTGACACTAACAACATAACATATATTCATGAAAGTCAAATGCAAATTCAACTGTTACCTACTAAAAGAAAATAGTGTACTTATATATCTATAACCCTCGAGTGGCCAACTCTCGAGTGTGTCTACTACTACTTCAGATCACATGCAATGGAAAGATCTCTAAGTTACTTCATTCCAAAGATGCATCCATATTACATAGTAATTCAAAGAGTGGCAGGGAAAACTCATATTCATAAGGTGGTTTTTACTCAAAAGACAATTTTGTAGCATAACAATAATCTTCTTCTCTATTATTTGTAACAGTTACATATTTATATGAACAACAACTACCAAAAATTGTATTTTTCAGTTAATCGAGTCTTTCAATAGATTTCCCATAGCAAAAGGGACTTTAAAGCCCATGATATACAATATTAAAGAGGCTTGCATGAGCCATAAATTTTTTGAAACTGAAAAAATAACAGAATTATAAAGACTCAGCCAAAATGTGTGCTCTTGGAATTCTGGCGCCCGCTCGCTGGTTTTCAAAAGTGTCAAGATCCGCATTCATTTCCCTTATGACTGGAATGGTGATTGGGAGTGAAGTTAGTTTAATTCGATCAACTTCAAGAAATAAAGTTAGTTGAATTTGATCAACTTCAAGAAATAAAGTTTGTATGCTTATTCATAGAAAGAGAGCACTTATTTTTCCTAAAGGTAATCAATTGGAAAGGTTATTAAGGAAAAAAGGTTTAAATTTACATATTGAGCTCATTATACTGATAAGGTTATTTTTACCTCATCCACCCTTAAACCCTAAACCATAAACCTCTATACCCTCTACCCTCTACATTGGAACCTCAACCCTAATCGACCTTCAACCATATACCCTCAAACGTCCTAGTTATACCCTAAACCCTCTACCCTAAACCCTTAAACCCTAAACTAGCCTTATACCTTCTACCCTCTACCCTCAACCCTAATCCCTCAATTGGCCTATACCCTCAACCCAATACCCTAAACCCTAAACCGTTAAACCCTCTATGTCCCTCTACCCTCAACCGGCCAATACCCTCTTATACCCTCGACCCTAATCCCTCAACCCTTAAACCCTTAAACCCAAGTAAATTACTCTCTACCCTAATCCCTCAACCCTCAACCCTTAATCCCTCAACCCTTAAACCCTCAACCCTCAACCCTCAACCCTCAACCCTCTACCCTCAACCTTCAAATACCCTTAATTAACCCTAATCCCTCAACCCCTATACCCTCTACCCTATGCATTGGACCCTCAACCCTAATCCTTGAACCATATACCCTCAACCCTCTACCCTCAAATCTCAAGCCTTATTAAACCCTAAACCCTTACACCATCTACCAGCTCTACCCTCTACCCTAGTATACATTAAACCACCCTCAACCCTCAACCCTTAATATCTCAACCCTAGTTAATCCATCCCTCCCTCTCTACCCTAATCCCTCAACACTATACCCTCAACCCTAATCCCTCAAAACTATACCCTTAACCCAATACCCTAAACCGTTAAACCATCTTCGTCCCTCTACCCTCAACGTCCCAATACCCTTTGCCCTAGTTGACCCTAGTAATCCCTCAACCCTTAAACCCTCAAGTACCCTCTACCCTCTACCTTCAACCCTCAAGTACCCTTAAACCCTAATCCCTCAACCCATATACCCTCTACCCTATACATCGGACCCTCAACCCTAATCCTTGAACCATATACCTTCAACCCTTTACCCTCAACCTTAATTAACCCTCAACCCTCTACTCTATACATTAAACTACCCTTAACTCTCAATTCTCAACCCTCAACCCTTAATCTGCACAAAGTACTGCGATAAAGGCAAAATTTTCTTTGTTTATGATTATTTGGAGGAATAAATGGGTATATACAAAGGGAATACTGGTGACAATATGGATCTTTTCACACAAATTGTTGCATTTCATGTTAAATACAATGAAAAATAAAAGGCAATAGATCTTTTGATGCAAGTGAAATGTAGGCAAGCAATTGAAGGCTAGTGAATGTTGGGGAAGGATTTTTTGTTATAACACCCTTAATCCATGCTAGATCAGAACAATTAGGCACTAAATTAGATGCTAAATTAGGTGCCAAAAAAGGATCTAAAGCAAGCACCAAAATAGGCATTACTTCAGGTGCTAATATGGGTGCTAACATAGACGCTAATCTGGTTGCTAATTTAGGCACTAATCTGGGCATTACCATAGGCGTAGTTTTTGGCGCTAATCTTGGCGTTAATCTCGACGTTAATAAGGGCACTACACTATTAAACAGGTGAAGGACAACTAAGAGGGGGGTGAATCAGTTGTCACAAAATTCAAATTTAAAACTTCAATACTTATTAATTCCATAACCACACTATTATGTTATTAAGTAAGAGCATGAAACACAAATAATAGAAAGTAAATCGACATAATGAACACTATATTTTTATGTGGAAAAACCAATGAGGGAAAAACCATGTTGAGGGTTAACTCACAATATAGAGATTATAAAATAGAGGCTCACTGCCAAGGGCTCACTACCCAGAAGAGGACTCACTGTCCAAGAACAAAGGCTCACTTCCTACATAATGGAATCACTTTCCACATAAAGGACTCATTTTCCAATAGGGAGGCTCACTTCCTAAAAATACAAATGAGAACAAAAAGATCCACCACAACAATTAACACATTTGTAGGATTGCAGAAACCTTTATCTCACTGACTTCAACACAATGAAGAACTGTTATCACAACTCACTCACACACACACTTCTCCTCTTATGATTTGTGGCTCACTTTCATCACTTTGCATCACACTGTCATACAATTCTTCACAATTCAACTTGATTTTATACCATCCTCATCCTTAGAAACTTTCTCCAAGGTTGAACACAATTATCTCATTTCATAAATTCAAAATAGGTCGGCAACTCGAAATTCCCACGGTGGAAAGGAATAGGAGTGGACCAATAAAAAAACATTTTTTCAAGATAAAAAATAATATCTCAAAACAACCACATGCTTCCTTAATCAATTTTTATTCTTTGAATGAAGTGTAAACACCAGGTCGACCAAACCTACTGAAAACATAAATGAACATTGATGTACATGCTTTCCAACAAGAAGATGACACACAGATGCCACGACATGCTTCCTTATGCACAATAATACATCTCAGAATCTTCCAGATACATCTGGAGTAAAACAAAAAACTTCAATCACTGAATACCTTTCACCAGTCCAACCGTACTATATAAACTCACACTAAAATACTGAAACATGACTTTCGGATCACCAATCTTCAAACTTCTTTTCTAGAGCATAAAAAAGACCTTCACAAGAAATATTCCATATTTGCAAGATCTGAAACAAAAAAGAGGAGGACTGGAGAGCAACAATATTTCTCCTAGTCTATAGAAGACCAACTATGCCAGAACAGTTCACATACTGGTGAACGTAACTTTCATGTACCATCAAACTAGAAGCTAGAACTCAGGAGATATCACCATTATCAAACATTCATATTTTCACAAGCATAGGATCAACATAGGAGAAATGAAAAGCACATACCAGAGCACATTCTGAACACTTTCATCATTCTGACTTCTCTTCTTTATTAATTTTCTCAAAAGCACTTGGAAACATATCAAACCAACACATCTGCAACACTATAAAGATAGCTCCATGTACTCACAACATCTCGGCATCATCTCAGCTATACATGTACAATCTGCAACATACTGAACTGTGTTGACATCAATGACAACATTAATAACAACACCACCAAAACTTGCTCATACCTGCAACAATCTCCCACTTTGTCATTGATGGCAACACATGATGTGAAAAAAAATCAAAGACAAATTTACACAATATCCCGAGAGAACACCTTCTCTTCCTCTAAATTTTTTTTTTCACATGAATTTCTCTCCCCTTCTAACATCAATGGTAAATATCAACAATACTAATTACTCCCCCTTAGGAGTACACTCATACTACAACAGTGAAAACCTTTTCTACTCCCCCTGTGGAGTAGACTCATTTATCACTCTAGATAAATGAAGAATCTGTGAAATCACTGGACTGATGCACCTTCATGTGCACCTAGTTAGGAGGGCCAATGACCCCCAGCCTCTCCCTAAGATGATCAAAAGTATCCTTTAGAAGATCCTTAGCAAATATGTCTATAATTTGTTCCTTTGTGTTCACATACTCCAATCTGACTTCATTCTCTAGCATGTTTTCTCTCAGAAAATGATACTTGATAGATATGTGTTTTGTTCTTGAATGCATAACCAGGTTCTTTGAAATTTTTATTGCACTTGTGTTGTCATAGAAAGTAGAAATAGGCTCATCACATACCACACCAATGTCTTTTAGTGTTTGATTCATCCACAAAACTTGTGTGCAACGAGATGCTGCAGCAATATATTTTGTCTCTACAGTGGATAAAGAAACTGAGTCTTGCTTTTTACTCAACCATGAAACTAATCTTTTGCTAAGAAAGAAAGCACCACCACTAGCACTCTTCCGGTCATCTACACATCCGGCCCAATCAACATCATTATAGGCACTTAGGGTAAAATCATCACTCTTAGGATACCATAATCCATAATCCAGTGTAACATGTGCTTCTTTAGGATCTGCTTGGAATCTAACAACTAAACATATTACATGCATAATATCTAGTCTGGTAGTAGTAAGGTACAACAATCCACCAATCATAGATTTGTATTTGCTCTGATTAGTCTTAGCAGATTCATCATCTTTGCTCAGTTTACATCCGGTTACCATAGGAGTACAAACCGGTTTGGAATCATCCATTCCAAATTTCTTCAATAGTTATTTTACATACTTAGATTGTGAAATGAATATCCCTTTATCAGTTTGATTCACTTGTAGACCAAGAAAGAAATTCAATTCACCAATCATAGACATCTCAAATTATTTTTGCATCTCTTCAGAAAATTTTTTACACGTGCCTTCATTTCCACCAAAAATGATATCATCAACATAAACAACCACTATCAACATTTTGTTACCTTGCACTTTGAAGTACAGATTGTTGTCAACAAAACCTTTTCTAAATCCTTTCTTTGTCAGGTATCTATCCAGTCTTGCATACCAAGCTCTAGGAGCTTGCTTCAATCCATACAATGCCTTCTTTAACTTACAAACCATGTCCTATTTGTCAGATAACTGAAACCATTCAAGTTGCTCCATATACACTTCTTCCTCCAATTCACCATTTAGAAATGTTGACTTAACATCCATCTGATACAATTTGAAGTCCTTATGGGCAGAAAAATGTCTTCTTATTCCATGCTATTCACAAAATGAATTAAATTCACCATAAGTGAATTCTTCACCTCTATCAGATATCAAACACTTGATTTTCAAATTTACTTCATTTTCCACTCTTGCTTTGAATACCTTAAACCTATCCATAGTTTGAGTCTTTTCTCTAAGAAAATAAACCCATGTCATTTGAGTATAATCATCAATAAGTAGCATGAAATACCTATCACCATGCAGGCTTCCAGTCCTAGTTGAACCACAAATATCAGTATGGATTAACTCCAACGTTCTGATAGTAGAGTGCTCTTTTCCCTTAAAGTTGCATCTAGTCTGTTTCCCCAATTGAAAACTTCTACAAATAGCATTACCAAGCCTTGTGATTCTAGGAAACCCTTGAACAATCTCCTTTTCACTGATCTTGACAAATTTATCAAAATTTACATGTCCCATTCTCCGGTGCCATAACCAACCTTCACTGATTTGAGATACAAGGAAGTGGCCATCAACTCCCTTCAGCTAGTAGATGTTTCCATGAGTTCTTCTTCCAGCAGCAATCATGTCTCCATTTCCGGATCCTTTTCTAATTTCATGGGTATTGTTCTGAAACACAAGTTTAAAGCCATTGCTACACATTTGACCAACACTCAGAAGGTTATGCCTTAAATCCTACACATAATATACATCATCAGTACTATGTACTCCATCAAAACTAATTGAACCTTTCCCACATATCTTAGCTCTTGAATCATCACCAAACATAACTAAACCACCATCATATTTCTCAAGTTTAGTGAACTTATTCTTATCTCTGGTCATGTGATTAGAACATCCACTATCAATTACCCAGTAGTCTTCATCCTACTTGCATGAAAAGCGGTAACTAAAGTACCTTCCATCCTATTTATCTTATTCTCTGAAGCCTTCTTGCTTACACATTTTCTAGGGTTAGTGGATACAAATTTACTTTCCAAAGCTAAGAATAAGCATTCACTATCATCAACCTCATTTTCAAATTCATCATCAAAAATTCCTACTTCTTCTTTAACATAGTACAACTTCTTATATTTCTTATCCTTCCTATCCTTATCTTTATAATCCTTGTTCTTCTTATACACAACTATATTTGGACATCTTGAAGCATAATGACCAATATTGCCACAACTAAAACATTTAAAGGGAAACATACCTTTATACTTTTTGGTGCCTTTCTTTAACTTCTTGGTGAAGTTTTCTTCCAACTCATCAACACCATCATATCCAATTCATCCTCAATATTCATTGCCTTAAATTTTGTTTCTATCTTTTCTTCCATCTTGTCTTCTTTCCAGAACTTTCTCAACTCAAATGCTTGCAAGGTGTCGAACAACTGTTCCAATGTGTACTTCTTAGGATCATACACTTCTTCAATGACTGAGATCTTATCGTTGTAGCAGTCTAGTAGGGTGATCAATATCTTCTCAATTATATATTCATTTGATGGTTTTCCTCCTTAATTTCTAACTTCATTTGCAGTCAGTTCAACCCTCTAAAAGAAACTTGTAAATTTTTCACCTTCTTCCATCTTTAGATTCACAAATCTGTGCTTTGCCGCTAGCTTCTTTTCCAATTTCACTCTTTCATTTCCTTCATACATGTCTTCCAACCTCTTCCAAACCTCATATGCAGTATCCAAAGAAATAACTTTAGCTCGCTCATTTTTAGACAACCCGCTACAAATAGCATACTTCGCCTTCTCATTTTCTTCATAAGTAGAGATCTCATCTGTAGTAGTAAGACCACCAAATGGGTATGTATACTTTGTCTCAATAGCCTTCTAGGTCTTAAAATCAAGAGAGATAATATATCCTTTCATCTATCCCTTCCAGTCATTATAGTCAGTTTCATAAAACATAGGGATTACCAACTTATGCACCATTAGATCTTCCTTAAGCGGTTAAGCTCTATACCAAGGAACCAAAGCTCTGATACCAATTGTTAAACAAGTGTAGGACAACTAAGAGGAGGGGGGTGAATCAGTTGTCACATAATTCAAATTTAAAACTTCAATACTTATTAAATCCATAACCACACTATTATGTTATTAAGTAAGAGCATGAAACACAAATAACAGAAAGTAAATCAACACAATGAACACTAGATTTTTATGTGGAAAACCCAATGAGGGAAAAAACACAATGAGGGTTAACTCACAATATAGAGATTATAAAACAGAGGGTCACTACCCAGGAGAGGACTCGTTGTCCAAGAACAAAGGCTCGCTACCTACATAAAGGATTCATTGTCCACAGAAAGGACTCGCTGTCCAACAGGGAGGCTCACTGCCTATAAATACAAAAGAGAACAAAAAGATCCACCACAACAATTAACACATTCATAGGATTGCATAAACCTTTATCTCATTGACTTCAACACAATGAAGAACTGCTATCACAACTCACTCACACACACACTTCTACTCTTATTATTTGTGGCTCACTTTCGTCACTTTGCATCACACTATCATACAATTCTTCACAATTCAACTTTCTTTTATACCATCCTCATCCTTAGAAACTTTCTCCAAGGTTAGCAACAATTATCTCATTTCATAAATTCAAAATAGGTCAGAAACTCAAAATTCCCGTGGTAGAAAGGAATAAGAGTGGACCAATAAAAAAACATATTTTAAAGATCAAAAATAATATCTCGAAACAACCACACTTAATTAAATTTTATTCTTCAAATGAAGTGTAAACACTAGGTCAGCCAAACCTAATGAAAACACAAATGAACATTGATGTACATGCTTCCCAAAAAGAAGATGGCACGCAGACACCATGAAATACTTCCTTATGCATGATAATGCATCTCAGAATCTTCTAGATGCATCAGCAATAAAACAACAAACTTCAATTATTGAATACCTTTCACCAGTCCATCCGAACTATATAAACTCACAATAAAATACTGAAACATGACTTCCAGATCACCAATCTTCAAACTTCTTTCCCCTGGAGCATAGAAAATTCCTTCACAAGAAAAATTCCAAATCCACAAGATCTGAAACGAAACAGAGGACAACAGATCAACAATATTTCTCCCAGTCCATAGAAGACCAACTCTGCCAGAATAGTTCACATACCAGTGAGCGTAACTTTCATGTACCATCAAACTAGAAGCTAGAACTCATGAGATATCACCACTAAATCACCATTATCAAACCTTTAGATTTGCACAAGCATAGGATCAACACAAGAGAAATGCGGAGCAAATTTTGAACACTTTCATCATTCTGACTTCTCTTCTTTATTAATTTTCTCAAAAGCACTTGGAAACTTATCAAACTAACACATCTGCAACACTATAAAGATAGCTTCGTGTACTCACAACATCTTAGTAGCATCTCAGTTATACGTGTACAATCTATAACATATGGAACTGTGTTGACATCAATGACAACATTAATGAAAACACCACCAAAACTTGCTCATACCTACAACATACACTAGGCATTAATATCAGTGCTAATTGCGGTGCTAATTTTGGAGCCAATTTGTGCCTGAATTAGCACCAAATTGTTCTGGTTGGAACAAAAAAATCTAAAAATAGCGCCATCCTAAAAAATAGCACCGACTTTTCCTAAAAAATGGAGAAAAATACATTAAAATAGTGGGTGGAAGCAAAAAAGGGAGCTATTCACAGGGATTTGTTGTAGTGCTTCTTCGGCTCAATCTGACCATTAGCAATCAACTCACAAAAAAAATGATACTAAATATCAAAATGTTTAGTTTGAGCATGATACATCGGATTCTTAGCCAAATGAATTTTGCTTTGACTATCATAGTTATCCTAAACAATATTGCAATCAAAACCAATACCTGTACACAACCTTTGCAACCAAATTTCCTCCTTAGAAACATGGGTAGCATTCATATACTCTACTTCAATAGTAGATAAAGAAACCGTAGGCTTCCTTTTACTCATCCAACTTACTGCTCCTCCAAACAGAGTAAACACATACCCACTAGTGGAGCTTCGACTATCCAAGTCACCTGCCCAATCTGCATCAACAAATCCCCATATGTCCAATGACTTGACCACATTATCAGTACCATGATAAAGCAAATAGTAATAAAAATTACCTCACAAATATCTAAATACCCTCTTAACAAAATTCCAATGCTCTTTACCCGGGTTAGACATAAACCTGCTTAGAACTCCCATTGCTTGGGCTATATCTAGTCTAGTACAAACCATTGCATACATCAAATTACCAATGACACTAGCATAAGGAACCTTAGACATATCCTCAAAATCATCATCAATATTAGGACACATATCTAAGGTCAACTTAGTACCAACCGAAAATGGAATACAAACTGGCTTACAGTTATGCATATTAAACCTCTGCAAAATGGTATCAACATACTTACTCTAACTTAAACAAAGCTTTCTATGACTCTGATCCCTACTGATTTCCATCCCAAGAATGTATTTTGTATCCCCCAAGTCCTTCATATCAAATGTGCTAGAAAGTTGTTTCTTGAGCTCACCAATCATCACCTTGATGTTACCAATAAATAACATATCATCAACATGTACCAAATAATAATTAGGATTTGATCATCAATAACCTTAATGTACACACAATGATACTCTTCGCTCCTAAGAAAACCCAAATTTAATGCAAAAGCATCAATTAACTTTTGATACCACATCCTGGGTGACTATTTCAAACCATACAATGGTCTCTTTAATCTGCAAACCAATTTTTTTTCCCTTCACAACAAAAGCATCAGGTTGTCGCATATAAATCTCCTCCTCAAGATCCCCATGCAAGAAAGTAGTTTTAACATCCATTTTCTCTATCTCAAAATTGCAAGCAGTAGCAATTGATAATAAGAATCTAATAGAAGTTAGTTTAGTGACAAGAGAGAAAATTTCACCAAAATCAACTCCCTCTCTATAGGAGTAGCCCTTAGCCACTAATCTAGCCTTATACCTTTCCAAGTGACCATCTACTCCAAATTTCTTTTTAAATTCCCATTTACATCTGATGGGCTTTCTTCCTTTGGGAAAATCAATAAGATCCTAGGTGTTACAATTTTCCAATGCCATCATCTCCTCTTGCATAGCCTACAACCAAGACTCATTTTCCTATGAAGAGAGAGCCTCCTTGTAAGATCTAGGTTCATTTTCAGCACTTAACAAAGAAAATATACAACAAAAATCAGGTGGGATATACCTGTCGACTAGATTTTGTTGTCTTGTGGATCTTATGAGAATAGGAGTATGAGGCTCTTGATGTTCTTGACCTTGCTCAACCTCTTCCTTATTTTCTTCCTCATGTTCTTTGGTTTGATCAGTAACTTCATCTGATACCTCATCCTCTTCCTCCTCTTCCTCAAGTCCAACTCTTTTTTCTTCCCAAGGTGCATCTTCTTGCTTAATTTCAAAATGTACTCTCTTTTCCTTATCTTTTTCCTTTGGTTGTTTAGGATCAGAAATAACACTAAGCTCCCTAAAAATCACATCTCTAGAAAATATATTTTTCTTGGTTAGAGGATTCCATAACTAATAACCTTTTACATTATCACCATATCTAATGAAAATGCACTTTTCAGCTTTTGGATCTAGCTTAGTCTATTTTTCTTTAGGCACATGAACCTAAGCCTCGCATCCAAATACTCTTAAATGTGAAACAAAAGGTTTCTTACCTATCCACATTTCATAAGGTGTTGTTTTAAGAGCCTTACAAGGAGATCTATTCAACAAGTAATAAGAAATACTTACAACTTCTTCCCAAAAGCATTTTTCAAGCTGTGAAATACTTAGCATACTTCTAGCTCTTTTCATAATTGTACGATTCATTCTTTCTGCCACTCCATTCTGTTGAGGAGTGTAAAGAGTAGTTTTCTATCTAACAATTCCTGCATGCTTACAAAATTCATCAAATTCCTTAGAACAGTATTTCCCTCCATTATCAGACCTCAAAACCTTAATATTACAATCTGTTTGCTTTTCAAAACTTCAAATTTATGCCTCATAAAATATAACCAGGTATATCTTGTAACATCATTAATGAAGGAGAAAATATCTAGATTTTCCAATTGATTCCACATCCATAGGACCAAACACATCTGAATGAATTAATTCCAATTTATTCTTAGATTTAGTATTTCCTGAAGGAAATGGTTTTTTGTTTTGTTTACTAAACACACAATGTTCACAGAAATCAAAACTCTCATCAGAATAGGAAAAACCGTCTAACAACTTTTTATTTAAAATGGTTTTTAAACTAGTCTCACTAATGTGGCCCAATCTACGATGCCACAACATACAAGTATTTTCATTTTTTTACGTTGCATTGTTAGATTTAACAACAGTAGTGGCTTCAAGCCTAAATAGAGTCCCCTTCCTTGTCCCTCTTGCTATCACCAAATTTCCTCTTACCAATCTGCAATCATGCTTATCAAATGTTACATTTATTCCCAAATCATTCAACTTTGAAACTAAAATCAGATTTCTAGCTACTCTAGGAACATGTAAAACACTAGGGAGATTTTTAATCCTCCCATCACTGAAACACAACCGAATCTTACCCCTTCTGACAATAGGATATGAAGAGTTATCTCCAAGGTAGATTTCACCTCCATCATATTTTTCATATGTGGAAAACCACTCCTTATGAGGAGTCATATGAAATGAACATCCTGAATCAATTAACCAGTGTTCATTAGTTATAGTAGGAAGAAAAGAAACCAAAGCTTCATCACTTGAATTGAGGATTTCTCTGTAGAGGAATCAACTTGTTTCTTTGGATTTTTGCATTCCTTCTTCACATGTCATCTTTTTCCATAGTTCCAACATTTCACTTTGTTCTTCTTTCAAGGAGTCTTAGATCTTCCCTTAGACTTATCCTTAGGCCCATTCTTATCTCCTTTAGAACCTCTTCCTTTAGGCCTTCCCCTTGTGTTGAGAGCATCACCTATACTATCCATTTCCTTTTTCCTCATTTTCTATAACAAAGTTGCTACAAGAGCATCCATCTGGATCTTCCATGTTAGCAGTGATATAAACTATAGAATTATCCCAAGGTTCAAGTAAAGAACAAAGAAGCATAATGCATTTATCTTCTTCTTCAACATTAAAATCAATAGAGGCTAGTTGACTCAAAACCAAATTAAAAGAATTTAAATGCTCGGCTATGGATTCACCTTCCCTTATCTTAAGAGAAAACAACTTTCACTTCAAGTAGAGTTTATTTACCATACTTTTCACTCGATAGATTTCACCTATCTAGTTCTACAAAGCATATACAGTCTTTTCCTTTGAGACATTAAGGAGAACATAATCAAAAAGACATAATCTGATAGTACCACATGTCTTTTTATCTATCTTCTCCCAATCTTCATCACTCATTTTTTTGTGTTTCTTTTCATTTGTTACAGCTACCCATTGATCTCGTTCTTCAAGGAAATCCTCCATTTTTCAGCTTCCACAACTCAAAACCAACTCCGTTAAATTTTTCAATATCCAAACGGTTAGAAGTTGCAGCCATGGTTAAACAAAAAATACTGCAAAAAACACCTCAACAAAACTCCCACTAAAACTCAAAAAACCTTCGTTCTACCACCTAGAACATAGAAGTGGCCAGGCTTTGATACCAAATATTAGAAAAATCATAAAGGAATAGCTATAATGGAAAACTTAATAGATTACTATAAAAAATATTATGTAGTGTAAACCATATGGAGATTTAAACAACTGTAAACAATGAAAATGCAAAGAATAGAAAACACAACACATAACACAGTGTTTATGTGGAGAAACCCTTTTGTGAAAAAAACTTGACCAAAGAAGATATGAATAGTTGTATTAACAAAAATTGTGTTTCACAATACAATCACTCTAACTCCTCTTCAATTTGGCATCATTTGTGTACCTATAAAACCTCTCATAGTATCTCCAACTCAACCCCTCAATATATAGACTCATGGGGACTCAAAATACCATGACCATAAAACATCAACATGGGTCAAAACAAGGTTCAGAAATACCATGGTAAAAATCCATTTGACCCCTTACATGCTAAACATGGTCTCTTACATGACATTACACCTCACAAGATGTCATAAGAATCCTTATAAAATAGGAGATGCTCTTACATGAATCACAAACCATCAATAACTATGCAAATATTCTCTTACACATGTCATAGATGATTCTCAAATCCAAAATGATATCCCCAACTTTTATCCCTTACAATTGTCATAGAATCCATCATAACATCCTTAAAAATAGGCTTTCCATGTTATACCACTAAGTGGGCATCTTTTTACAACTAATAACTTATTTTTCAAGGCACAACATGTGACAAAAGTTCCAACTAAAAATCTCCCGCCCCTTTTGATGGAGCGCAATTATTTAATTACATAAATGACATTTATCCATGGGAAAAACGAAAGTAGTAATAAATAAACAACTTAGGAATTTCCAAGGTTGAGACACCTTAATTCCTAACAAAAAGAACTCTTCTTCTTCAACACCTTATTAACTGTCATAATGATGCGCGACTAAATCCATTAGGTGTCTCCACATGGTAGTTATTACACTCGGTGTGATTTAGCACTTCCCTTATTTTGTTGTTCAAGTCCTCCTTTTACTACGAGCTACAACTCCCAATTATTGCGGTCTATAGTATCTTATTGGGTTTCAAGAGGTTAATCCACAAACCATATACACAGAGCTAACTACCATGATTAAACACAAAATTCCATCCACATTTCATACATACTCACATATAAACCATGCAATGCTACTATATCATAACCATATTTCCATTACTATAATTTAGGTCCAAGGTTGTGTAATAAGCATGAAAAGATAGCTACTAACATAAATAAAACAACTCCAAATGTAGTGAGGAATAGTTAGTTTGAGTGGCCTACTCAAGTGGTTGTCTTCACTTAACTAAAACCAAATCTAAATCTCAAATTATACACATCCATATGAACTTGAAATTCATTCATTACACAACACAAGAGATTACACAAAATCTTCATCATAGACTATATTAAAGGAAATCATTTCTAAATGATCAACATTTCTATAGATGATAAATGAAAAATGAAAAGTAACTGATAACAAAATATTGAATCAACACTAACTAAGGACTCAACCATCGACTATATACAAGCATGGTGGAGTTTATTCTAAACAAAACTCCTAACTGCAATCATTCATAAATGATTTCTAGTTAAGATTGAATTGTTCAAACTATAACTGAAAAAAGATAAGAGTTCTAATAGAATTGAAACTCTACAAAATAGATATGCATATAAAACACACAAATAGTTATGCAAAATCCTATCAACAAAAGAATTCTTCTTCAATGCCTTATTAACTGTCATAATAATGCACAAATAACTCCATCAAGTGTCTCTACATGGTAGTTATTACACTCAACTTGATTTGATACTTCCCTTGTTTTGTTGTCCGAGTTTTGCTATGGGTTACAACTCTCAGTTCCTGTGGGCTATAGTGTCTTCTTGGGCTACAAGAGGTTAATCCACAAAACATATACACAAAGCTAACTAACATGATTAAAAATAGAATTCCATCCACATTTCATACATACTCACATATAAACCATGCAATGCTACTATATCATAACCATATTTCCATTACTATAATTTAGGTCCAAGGTTGTGTAATAAGCATGAAAAGGTTGCTACTAACAGAAATAAAATAATTACAAATGTAGTGAAGAATAGTTACTTTGAGTTTCCTACTCAAGTGGTTGTCTTCACTTAACTAAAACCAAATCTAATCTTAGATTCTACGCATCCATATGAATTTGAACTTCACTCATTACACATCACAAGAGATTACACAAAATCTTCCTCACAGATTGTATTCAAGGAAATCATTTCTAAATAATCAACATGTTTATAGATGATAACTGAAAACTAAAAAGTAACTGATAACAAAATATTGAATCAACAACACTAACTAAGGACTCAACCACTAGGTATATACAAGCATGGGGGAGTTTATTCTAAACACAACTCCTAATTGCAATCATTAACTACAACTCCTAGACATCAAAGTATATAGTTAAGATTGATTTTCTCAAACTATAACTAAAAAGAGACAAGAGTTCTAATAGAATTGAAACTCTCCAAAATAGATCTACATGTAAAACACACAAACAGTTATAAAGAATCCTATCAACAAAAGAATTTTTCTTCTTTAGCACCTTATTAACTGTCATAATGATGCAAGACTAACTCCATTAGATGTCTCCACACAACAGTTATTACACTCAGCTTGATTTGGCACTTCCCCTATTTCATTGTAAAATTCTTCCTTTTGCTATGGGCTACAACTCCCAGTTGATGTGGGCTACAATGTCTTCTTGTGTTGTAAGAGGTTAATCCACAAAACACATACACAAAGCTAACTACCATGATTAAACACAAAATTCCATCTAAATTTCATACACACTTACATATAAACCATGCAATGCTACTATATAATAACCATATCTTAATTACAGTAATTTAGGTCCAAGGTTGTGTAATAAGCATGAAAAGATAGCATAGCATAGGAGTATTGTCTGAAGGTATTGTTTGATGATGTCTAAAAGCATGCATAAAAATAACAAAAAATAAGTTAATAATTGAACCCATCACCACCTTTATTCTAAATAGATGTGCACCTAAAAGTTCATCATATATAAGTCCCTAATCTTTTGTTATGCCAATTCTTGAGAAGTAATCAATTCCTTGATTGTCCCTTCCTCATTTCAACATATTTTTAAATTCAAACTCTTAGAAAACCATGAACCATCTACATCTTCTTAAGGCCTAAATTATTGGTATATTCATTAATTACTTTAGTGTCTCATGTCCATAAAGAAAATGAAAGTAATGTACAATAGGTATTGTCTAAACTTATGTAATGCATACACCATTTCAAGTGATTCTCTTTTTAGTAGTATATTTTTTCTTTGTATTGCACCCATTTTCTACATACAAATGAAATGGGATGATATTTATTCCCTCTTTGTTGTAACAATTAGTGCTTCTCCTATTATGGTACCCAATGCATTTACATGAAGATGAAATATAATATTTTAGTTAGGGAATATCAATATTAGGTCCTTTGTAATCTTTTTCATCAAAGATTCAAAAGCCTCCTGACATTTATTTATCCACTCTAAATTATTTTTTATTATTTTCCTTAAAGTATCTTCAATGGGGCTTGCAATTTTTTTTAACCTCTAATGTATTTGTGGTGATATCCTATGTAGCCCAAAAATGTCTTGGTTTTAACATAAATTTTGGAGGTGGGAGATTCAATATTATTGACACCTTTAGAGGGTATTTTATCATCCCCTTTGAAAATAATGTGTCCTAATAAGGTACTAAAAGGTTTAATACCAATTTCTTTAAATTAAATGGTATTTGTAAAATTCTACAACCTCCCAACATTAACCATAACTCTTGAACATGGTATTTGATTATCCGATAGATAGTCCAATCATCTGAATATACCTCTAGTAAGTATTTAAATTATATAAATGTATTAAACATAATCATATTGAATATAATTGAAGTATTGTTCAATTGAAAAGGAATAAATATGATATGATCATAGTGTGATATATCCCTAAGTATATTACATATTCCTAAGTATATATGATAAATTCCTAATTATATATTATATGATAAATACGTCGAAAGATATCGAGCTCTCTAAAGCATAATTTTAACCCTAAGTCAAACTGTAATATAAAATAAAAATATTTGAATATCTAATCTAGAAATATTAAAGTCTTCTAAAAATTGTTTCTATTAATTTAATTTAAATATTGAAATGTTCATATCTTTAATATAAATTAATGTTTTACATTTTGATAAAAAATAAATTTTAGTTTCTCAATTTTCAATTTGAATAATAACAAATCAAAATAAATTAATGAAAAAGGTATAATAATCTAATATATTAATATAATTTAATGTAACCAATTAAAATATATATTAAACCTTATTTAATATTATATTAAATTATTATAATATAATAATATTATATTATTATTAATATTTGTATTATTTTATATGAATTTTTTTAATATATTTATATTATTAATATCATTATTATTTTAATATTATATTATTTTTTATTAGAGGCAAAGCAGGTTTTGAAGGGGCCCTGAAACCTTTCACAAGAAAGGAAAGTTGTTTCAAAAGATATCTAAACAGAAGAAGCAAAAACCAACACACAACAAAACATCAACAAGATTGCTACCAAAAAGGAGGAACAAAAACATAAAACTACATATTCTTCAAAATATTACCAACTTCCATGTCGCTCTCAATAATCTTTTGATGTGCATCCATAACTTCAAAAGTCTCTTTAACAGGGACCCCAACTTGCATCTTGGTCTTGTTGCGAGTTCTAGCATTGAGCCCCAAAAAATTTACCTCTTTAACCAAAACATCATGCGAACCAGTAACCTTGTCAACCGAAGCTTCCTCCACCACTTGCGTTTCCCCAACAACTTCTTTATTACCAATAACTTCCTCCATCCATTCATTATCCTTCTCATTGAGAATAGGAAGACCCTTAGCCTCATTCCTTATGGCAGATTTAGTCACTTCAACAATCTTATCAAAATTCATGTTGACCCTGTCCATTTGTTCTTCCAAAGTCATAATTCTTTGTTCAAAAATATACTTCATCTTAAGCATCTCCTTAGCCATAATCTTTAAGGAATCATACAACCGGTCAACTTTAGTCTATACAGAAGACTGCAAAAATTCCCCAGCTTTGCTCACAGCCCCCTGAACCCTCACATTAGTAATTTTAGGCTCAAGAAAAAACCATTTGAACAATTTAAATAGGGAAGATGTACCCTCCTTATCCAGACCCAAAACATTAGGAAAATCCTCCCGATCAAATTTAAACACATACCTAGCCTCTACTTCACCCTCTTGGGAGATACTATTCTTATCCTAGCTATCACAAACCTCCTTACCTTTAACTCCAGTCCTGAAATTTGAATTTTACTAAGAGAGCTTGCAATGTCCTCAACCACTGTCCTTCTATTATGCTTTTCCATCCCCTCTTTAGGGGTTTCCATAGCATCCTGCCCACCACCAATCAGCGAAGACGAAACAACATGCTCATCCTACTTAGGGCTAACCGATCTCTTAGCCATCTTCTTTCTGCTACCCTCCTTCAAACCATTCTTTCTCTTAGACCCCAAAATAGGGGACGAAGAAGTGACATCCTTAGTAGCATCAGCCATTTATTTCAAGAGGGTAGAGGGAGCAACAGGCCTAAATTTACAAGGTTTAACACTAGCCCCTTCCTCATTGCAAGTCTCATAATCCTTTGGGTTAGGAGCAGAGATACCTTTACCACTCTTACCCAGGGCAGGGGTCTACAAATACACTTCCATAGATGCCTGAGAATCAGGAACATAATCCTCATCCTCTTCCAATTCTCAAACTCCTCCTCCAAAACCACTTTCTTCTTTTTCCCTTTCAGAATCACCGGTTCCACCTTCGACACAGTCTCATATTCTAGGGCTGTTTTCTTTTTCTTACCTTTAGGAGCCTCTTCAGGCTGCTTAGGAACCACAAAATCCTTGGCATAATCCATTGTAAAAATAATAAAACTGACATGTAGCACAAGGTTCTTAGGATTTCTTTTATGATCCTTAAGACCACTCTCCAACGAAGCCAAAAGATAGAATAGAAAGGAAACTTTCTTCGTATGACGAAAGTGATTCAAAAGAACAAAGTGATAAACATTAATAGTAGAGAACCGACCTGCTAAGGTTATGTACCTCATCAATTCCTTAGCAATATCTCCCCATATATTTTTTATGGAACTGTGCTAGTAGCCACCACTTTTAGCTTGCTTGAGCTTCTGTTCTTCATCCACTTTGAAGAAAATTTGCATAGCATCTTTATATTCTTTCTTGTCTCCATACACCTTTCTACCCTCTGTGGAAACACCAGTAATGTTTTCTATAAAATCCTCATTGATATCAAATTTAGTCCGATCCATCTTCAGAACCCTATTATTCCAACCCTTGACAAACATAGTCATAGCCTGTGGATCATTCCCATGGAGCCGCTCCAAGTATGGTGTAAGCCCACCCTTCTACAATCTATTCCACACCTCAGTATTATTCTTCAAGGTGTCATAGGAGAAAGGCTTTGCCCTGTTTCTATCACCACCCATGATCACAAGCTTAGCGAAACCCAAAAGTTTGAGAACATTGCAGACAATTAAGAGAATCCTCGAGAATGAAGGCCAATAAATACCCACAATCCATGTAACAACGACATGGTGGCAAGGGGTCATAATTATCCTAGAAGGCCGCCCCATATGGAGATCATTCAAATTACCATAATCCCAAGAACGATCCACCTCACGATCACTCCAAACAATCATCTACCACGTGAACAAGGTCATGTGAGCATAGATCATATTGAAGTCACCATCCAACTTAGCATTTTTAAAAATCATTATTTAGACAAGAAAGTGCCTCAATAGGAAGGGGGTTATTCACATCCCAAACCCTATAGCCGCTAACACCAATGTTAGAAAATACATCCGCAAGACCATTATCTTCCCTTAAAATGTGAGAAATATAAAATTCATCAAAAGAATTTAAAATTTCAATGGCATCCAAAATAAGGGGTTCAACACTCTAAGAGGGCAAAAAAGAGTTCTTCAGATTGTTGATAATATTTAATGAGTTTCCCTCAAGCCACACCTTTCTATATCATTTATATTTAACCATCTTCAAGCCGTGATAGGCTGCAGACGCTAATATTATATTGTTATTATATTATTCTTATTATTTTTATATTAAATTATTGTTATTATTTTATTATTAATATTAATATTATAATTACTAAAATATTATTGTTCTTTATGTTTTGTGTTCCATATTAAAATATTAATTTAATCATTAAATTTAAAAATATATATTAAATAAATGTTTTTGATAAAATAAGTAGCATTTACAAAGTGGTGTACCCTTCACTCAAAAAACCCAAAGGGTGAAAAAGAAGCTAGTTCAAACCATAACATGAACTAGAAGAAAAACAAACAAAAACAACTGACTGATAGTTGTAGAACAAAAAACAAGAATTAGACAACCCAAAACCAGAGGAGGCTAATCTGAATCCCTAAACCCAAGGCCGTAGAGAAGCAATGGATTTGGGGAGTCCCTTCTTCTTCCTCAGCACAACCGACCAGGAAGACTCAGAATCTAAATCCACTGAGTGAGGTGAGGGGAGTTAAACCACAACAACCACCTCAAGCGAGGAGCCACCATGCACTGAGGGAGCTGACAGTGAAGAAGAGGAGAAAGGAGTGATCAAAGGACCAGCAAATTTTTTCAACAAGGGATGGGCAGGATCTGATGGAACAACGACAATAGATCGAGACAGCAAAGGTTCTATGGAAGGGATAGCTAGAAGAGGAGCCTAGAAAGGCTCTGACTCCATGGGAGAAGTCAAGGGAGAGTCACCCTCCTCAGAGAAACCATCTGAAGAGGGAGATCCAACTGTGATATGGTCTGAGAGAGCATTCTTCTACCAAGTAGCAACACCCTTGTGATAAGCAAGAGGGAAACTAGAGGCCAGGTGACCAATAGAGAAACATCTCCTGCATTAAAAAGGGAGCCCCTCATAGTCCATAATTTACTTCCAAGGTCTATCCTCCACCATCAAGACCACATCACCATGGAGAGGTTTGTAGATGTCCAAATCGATTAAAATACAAGCCACCATAGTATTCCCAAGATCCCAAGACATAGAATCCACCTCAAAAAGCTACCAATTTTGTTGCCAATCGCTTCAAAACAAGAATCCTCCCAAAACTGGAGAGGGAGATTCAACGGTCAAACCCAAACTGGTCTGATATTCAGAAGCTCTGTAAGAGGATTCTACATATAAATAAATGTTATACTACTAATATATAAATAAATGTTATATTTATTTATTTTTTAAAAAGGGGGTAAAAACTTTATTGAAATTCAAAAAAGAACATTATAATGAAAGCAAAGGACCAGGGTCCCCAGAACCAACAAGAAACACATAACAGAGCAAGAAAAAACTCATCCTACACCATACCCATCCCTATCCTCAAAAATAATTCTCTCCAAATCAAGACGGAGCACCTGAGGAACCACCTCCCACTCCTTAATTCTCCAGCCATCAAGATTCTTTGAAGCCCATTTTTCCAAGCAATCAACAACCATATTCCACTCCCTTCGAATATGAACAAAAGTCACCATTTCCATCAATGAACTAACTTGCAATATCTGATGCACTACCATAGCCAACTACCAACTGACATTTGCCACTTTTTACTTAATAATAAAATTGATCAAGACTTGGAAATTAGATTCGTAAATAATCCTTCTCCACCCCAAAGCATGAGCCCTCTCAAAGGCATGAAGAATTTCCAAACCTTCCACAAGGTTGATAGTTTGTGCCCCTTCATAGACCGAAAAGAAGAAGATCACCGACCTTGAAGAATCCCTACCAATCCCCCCAATACTAGCCGGTCTAGGATTTCCTCTTGAGGATCCATCTGTATTAATCTTCAAAACACCAGCCAGAGGGAGCTTCCATCTACTGGAACCCTATGAATTTTCTACTTCACCCACTGCCCTCTCTTGACACACACAAAAGCCAAGGACAACCCCTGAATCCACAATCTTTCCACTAACTTCACATCCCTTTTCTCCAAATGAAAAGTCACCTCACACTTAGCTTCCACTATCTCCTAAATCATGCCCAAAATTCTCTACCAGACTTGTTGCACAAGCTTCTTCTCTCCACAAAATATCCTCCAATTCCTCTCCAACCAAATCTGCCACAACAAGAAGATAGGCCCCACATAACACAACTCATACAAGAAAGAAGCCATAGAAGGAGGCCTACCCAACCCCCTCCAAAATTCAATCAATGAGGAAGCATGAACACATGGACTCTGCCAAACACCCCACCAAAAATTCCAAAGCTGGAGAGCAAAAGGGTAATGAAAAAACAAGTGAGTAGAGTCCTCCTCATTAGCACCACATAAAAAATAGACAAAAGGACCCTAGAAGCCTCTCTTTCAAATATTGTCCTAGGTCAAACACTTATTCCAAGACAAAATCCAAACAAAACAATTACACTTTGGCCAGGAGAACTTGTTCCAGACCTTCTTCCACCACTGAACTTCTTCCCCATCCAACCTGTGAGACAATATCACCTGATATCCAGCTGCAATAGTATAGACACCCTTAGGATTAGGAGACTAGGAAAGAACATCTTCATCCTAGAGAGAGCTACACCGTCTACTAGAAAGGATACTTTGCAACTTAGCACAATCCTCTTGCAAACCAACATTTGGCCAAGCATCAAGAGACTTCCATCTAGCCACCTCCAACTAATCACTGGAAGAAAAGGATTTAAAATCACTCACTCGTGACCAACTAGCCTTAAGAAACCTCTGGCAAAGATTCAACAAGTTAGGAAACTGAGAGATGATGGGAGGAGAGCCATCCCACAAATCGGACCAAAACTAAACCTCAGTCCCTTTCTTACAAATCCAAAATAAGCCCTCCTTAATAAGCACAACCCCTTTTTTGAGAGTTCCCCAAACCACCGAGCCCTTCCCTACAAGGGGGTATCAAGAAATATCAAGTTGAGGGATCCTTGGGAAATACTTTTGAGAAATAATCCTAGCCCAAATCTTATCCTGCTCAATACACCATCGCCAATACAATTTCACA
The DNA here is from genome assembly GCA_007258455.2 of Sequoia sempervirens. Taxonomy (NCBI): domain Eukaryota; kingdom Viridiplantae; phylum Streptophyta; class Pinopsida; order Cupressales; family Cupressaceae; genus Sequoia; species Sequoia sempervirens. The sequence continues at coordinate 10,221 of VDFB02292995.1, read as the reverse complement.
GCCAGACCCACACCAGTCAAAGCTGACTGTCTTAAGCCCAGACCACCATACTGCTTCGGGATACAAACAACCTCCCATCTAACTAGACTCCATTTTGAAGACACCAAGCAACCAACCCATAAAAATTGTCTTGCTATAGAATCTAAGTCCTTAACAAAGCCCGATGGGGAAACCTAAAGCATGCATCTATAAATGGGAAAAGCCTGCACCACTGACTTGATTAACTAAACACAACCAACAAAGGATAACCACCTATGAGTCTAGTGATTAACTTTCACCCAAAATTTATCCAAAATATTCTGCCAAGACTCCCTGGGCATTCTTCCAACCAAGATAGGGATACCAAGATAAGTCAAAGGGAGAGTCCCAATCTGAAACCTCAAAGTTTGGACAATCCTCTGCTGAATGGTTCCTGGAGTATTGAAGAATAAAATAGAGGACTTATCCTCATTAATCCTTTGACCTAAGGCAACCAGGTAGACATCCAACACTCGGTGTAAATCAAAATCTTCTCTCATTGTAGCCATACCCATCAGAGTGGTGTCATCCACAAATTGCAGGTGAGACTACGGAGGCAAGTTGCCTCCCCACTTCCAACCCTGGATGAGACCAGATGCCACATTCTATCTAATCAATCACCCCAAACCTTCGGCAAGGAGAATAAACAAGTACGGAGAAAGGGGGTCCCCCTGGCGAAGCCCCCTAGAAGCAGAAAATAACTCAGAGTGATCCATGTTAATAAGCACATAAAAGGAAATTGAAGTAACACAACTCATAACCCATTGAATCCACTCTTCCCCAAAACCAAAAGCACCAAGAACCTTCCGAAGGAAGGACCACCTAACTCTGTAATAAGCCTTAGCCATATCCAATTTGATAAACATTACCTTTTCTTTGGAGTTGGCCATAGAATAAATGGCCTCAGTTGCAATAACAATCCCATCCAAAATTTGCCTACTTGCCACAAAACCACTCTACTCCTCAGAAATCAGCTCTTTAAGCCCCTTCTTCAACCTGTCAGCAATTAACTTTGAGATAATTTTATAAATCACATTGCAAAGAGAAATGGAGAAAAATTGACTTAACCTATTTTCCCCCTCACACTTAGGAATAAGAGAAAGAAAGGTAGAGTTTAAAGCCCTTAACATTTTCTTATTCCGTTGAGATTCCTGGACAACCACCAAAAGGTCCAACATGATAATATCCCATAAATCTTGAAAAAACTCAACCGGGAAGCCATCAGGACCAGGAGCCTTCCCTTTCTTCATCTAGAATAAAATCCCTTCTAGATTTTCAAGTGAGATATCACTCATAAGATGTTGATTCATTTCTCTAGAAACCAGAGGGGGAATACAGGAAAGAACCCGAGCTTCCTCAAGAGACCCCCCTTGCGAGTCTTCCCTAAAAAGAGAGGTAAAATACTACATTGCCTCACTTGAAATTTCAATAAAGGAACAGAGACGCTCACCCCTGTCATTTACCAAAGCAGAGATAGAATTGTCATGCCTCCTGGCTTTCACCAAATTGAAGAAGAAAGTCATATTTTTATCTCCTTCCTGAAGCCACTCTATCTGAGCCTTATGTTTCCAATACATTTTCTCCCACAGCTCCCACTCCTCTAGTGCTTTCACAGCTCGTGCCTCTTCCTGAATCAGCTCCGTTGTCACCCCATCTTCCCTTATCAACCTTGTGATACCATCCAACTCCGCCTGAGTTGCCTCCTTAGAATGGAAGACATTCCCAAAGCATTAATGATTCCAACACTTGAGCTAATATTTTACAAATTGAAGTAACTTAGCAAAGGTATACATTTCCATACCATAAGTGGGTCTACCACTCCTCCACCAGTTAGCCACATAATCATTCAAAGAAGGGTCCCGCAACCACATGAGCTGGAACCTAAAAGAAGGCGAACGAGGCACATGAGTTGACTCAATAGCAAGTTTGATAGGCCAGTGATTAGATCCTCTCCAATCCAAGATCTCAGAACAAGAAGACCATGTACCACCAACCTAGTAACATGAAACCAAAAAATGGTCCAACCTCTCAGCAATGCAGTAATCTCCAACTTGACGATTGTTCTAGGTGAACTAACCATTATTGGGCTTGATATCAAATAGATTCAAAGAACTGATGCTATCACGAAGAAGCAGCACAGAGGGCTCTAGCCTTCCAGTACCACCATGCTTCTCAACCAGCTCAGAGATAGCATTGAAATCTCTAGCCAGAATCTAGGGATGGAAAGGCGTCATGCTGCAAATAAACCTAATATGGGACCACAAAACTTGCTTACCTCAAAAATTAGCAAGAGCATATATATTAGAAAATAGAATAGCCTCCCTCGTCTCAAAACTAGTAGCAATCATAGACATATAATAATTTGAGGACATCCACCAAAGAGGATGGATCCTCCACGGATTCCATAAACAAGCCACACCCCGAGAAGATCCATGAGCACCAATACATTGACACTCCCCGATCCTCCACAACTTAGGTACCAAACCAATCATACTCTCAATTGATAACTTAGTTTCCTATAGAAAAAGAACATCAGGACCTTCACTTCTAACTAAATCATGAACTACTTTTTTTCTAGGGTCGTTGTTCAAGCCCCTAAGATTCCATGAAAGAATAATCATTTCAAAGGGCTCAAAAAATGAGAATCTAGAGTCTTTATGGACCCTTACTCGACCAAAGTCTCACCTATCAATTTAATATTTTCCAAATCCTTCTTTCTACCAAGTTTAGTAGATTTCTCTACCCCGCCTTTCTTAATATCCTTTTGCATGATGCCTAATTTAGGAGGAGGCTTGTGATTCTTAGCTGAAACCGAACCCACGTTTCACTCAGGAAGAGACAACTCCCTACCCTCTTTCAGAACAACAACAGAAGGAGTCGGTACCTCCAAAATCACCATCTACTGATCAACATCCATGTGCATAAAATCATCACCTTGCGGATCCATAGAAGAATCAAGAATATGGCCCTCTTGTACTAAATCCCCAACCCCCTGATCCAAGCTCATCAAACTGGGGTTCACTTTCCGCTAGATGAGATCATCCAAAACCTCAAACCTATTGAAAGTTCCCTCATCTTTCCTTTCCTTAAAGGTCCTCTTTTGAGCTCGGTTCCTATTATGAGCCTTGACCAGAACAAAACCATCAGCCCCAACCACCTCATCAGAAGCAAGGCTCTTCCCCTTATCAACCCGAGGAAGATTGCGAGGAGGTTGTGAAGCCTGAGGCTCCACAGGCTTATACCTTGGACATCTCCACTGCAAATGGCCATACTCATGACATAGATGACAGGGGAAAGGAAGAGTCTCATAGTACAATTGCTCACCCAAGAAAAAGATCCCGCACACCTATCCACAACATCGGGAAAAGGCCTACTTAAATCAATTTCAAGACAAATGCAGGAAAAATTCATTACCTTTTTACTCAAGGTCTGCGATGAAATCCCAACTAGTTTTCCAAGCAGTGAGGCAAGCAAGTGCAACACATCCTCCTGACAACATTCCACCAGAAACCAAGGTAACCGAACCCACACCAGGACACGATTCAAAAGCTCCTTAGTGGGGTTAAAGCTTGCATGCCATGGCTTGATAAAAAACCCCACCTTATTATGGAAATAGGGGCATCCTTAGAAGACCTTGTTGTGATCAGCCATGCAATTAAAAGTAACCATGAAGTAATTGTTAGCTAGCAGCATTATCTCCATTTCTCCCTCCAGCTCCCAAGTCTTCTAGGCCCAAACCTCCAAAAACTGCAAAGAAACCATCATCCCAAAAAAATTTCAATATAAGGAGTGATTTGAATAATATTCAATGTCATCAGCATTCATCTCTGATGGGACAACCAACTTTGGCCTCTCCTTGCAACGTTCGAGACAACCATTGATCTTTGTGATCCATGAACCCTTAGACAACCTCATACCACCAATCCCAGTATCCAAAGCAAATAAATTATTATCAAAAGTCTCCATCCCTTGATTTGGGAACATCAAGCCTATCGTTACCCAGAAATCCATGACAGGAGCTACCCCAGATGCCTCACCCTGAGATAGGGACATTGAGTCTGAGATGAGCTTGCAAAAAAACTAAAAGAGAATGGGTGGGGAACCCCACACCACCCTTAGCAAACCACCCACCACAACACTTCACACCCTCAAACCCTACTACACCAACACTGGCAAGAGGAACAATGAATAAATGAAAACCCTATACACCAAAACCCTCCTACACACCACCTCCAAACCACCACAGGCCCAAGCCCACTCCATAGCAACAACCCTAAATGCTTCACCGTTGAAATCAAGCAACGGAGACCCCAACACAAGAAGGAAACTCTTCCTAAATGGAGAATGTAGCCCCCTCAGAAAAAAAAATGTAGGAAAATAGTCGCCGCCCCCCTAGCTTCACCAAAAACTCACCCCACGACGCACATATCAATCAAGGAGCGATCACGAGCTAGGGATTGGGTGCCCTAGCTTGGCCCGACGTTGCAGATGCCATCCTCATTATTGATCCCATAAATAAATGTTATATTACTAATATTTATTTATTAAATACATTTTATTAATAAAATAAGTAAAGTTAAATATATTACATGCTGAGAATCCATTTTTATCTTTTCATTAGTGATATAATGTTTAAGGGATTATTAGAAATTGAGCTAGAATTCTCATTCTCATTTCATGTGTTATATCTTATAATCATAAAAAAAATTATGATTCATTCATTTTGTAAATACTCAAATCTACATCCATGAAATAAATTCCATTGGGAGCATTATATCCAATTATCATATGCTTAAGTTTTGGCTCGACCTCAATTTGATTTGGTTATTTAAACCTCTGCAAGGCAACAACTATGTGAAATCAATAAAAAAAACAAAAACAAAAACAAAAAAAACCAACCTCTTAGGCATTTGGTCTACTCTTGATAATTATTTTACACATGAATAATCCAACTATTAAATCTATTATAAATATCTTTTTTAATACCTTGAATCTCCAAAGTTCAATATTAGTAATTCTTTTAAACATGTTAGTAATTATTCCATATATAAATTATATTAATTTATTTTTTGATTTTTTTTTCATATATGCAATTAAAAATTAAAATAATTATATCATTCCAATTATTCTAAATAAAATTTTAATTTAACTATTTTAAACTTAGTAATTTTCTCTCAAAAATTCTATTTAATATAATTATAATTAATATAATTATAAATCAAATAGTAATTGAAACTCAAAAGTCATTAATCCAATTACTAATTGATATCATAATTAATTATTTTACACATGTCAACAATCCAACTATTAAATTTATTACATATTTTTTCTTAAATTGTATTGAATCTCAAAAGTTCAATATCAATAATTATTTTCTTATTAGTGATTATTATACATACAAATTACATTTAATCTATTTTTTTATAATCTTAAATTGAACATAAAAAAATCAAATCACTTTAAATATTCTAAATAAAAAATATATATTTTAATTATTCTAAATAAAAATTCCATTTAATTCAACTATTTAAATCAAGTAGCCAAAAACATAAAGAAATTGCTACTAATTGTTTAAAATGTCAAAAAAAATTATAAAATTTAAAAAAAAATTTTATAGAATGAATGATGGGATGAGAATTTGGTAACGTGGCCCTTATTTCTTATCTTATTTTTTTTGTGTTGTTTGTCTTAAAAAAATTGCTTTAATTATTCGGATCTGGTTCCATTTAATTTAATTTTGGCTTAAGTAACATTGTTGGTCAAAATTTTTTTTAATCAATTTTTCTTTTCAACCAAACCTTTTGCTCTCAAAATTGAAATCATAATTTTCTAACTTTCAATGTCCAACTTTAAATTATTTTGGGGTTTAAAAAATTTGTTACATTTTTAATTTTTATTCCTTTTTTTTCTTAGTTACATTGAATTCAAAAGTTTCTATAACAATTATTGTCTTGCATAGCATTATCTAATTATTGGGTAAATAAGGTAAGGGGTTCAATTCAAGGATGCTTTATCAATATAATTTTCGGTAAATACCACCCTCTCTAATTTTTTTAAGTAGGCACATTTTATCCAAATATCATTTATGTATTTTTTCTTAGATATTCAAATCAAAACTTTTGTTACATGAGTGAATTATTTTACATATAAAGATGAAGCTCTGTTTTTGATAATGTTATCAATATCTATCATTTTTGATCTGATTTTCAAGGGATTCATGGGCTCTTTTGTACCTGGTGAAGGGGGATATGGATGTTCTGCTGGCAGCCAATGGCTATTTTCAAGTGGTCTTCTCTTGCATGTCAGACAGGAATAAAGTTTTCAAAGGAGGGCCCTATTTCTACAATCAAGTGGGTCTCTTCATTAAACCTTGGCACATGGGATTCAATCCCACAGAAGAGCTTCCTTCGCGGGTTCCGGTCTGGGTGAGATTACCATGGCTTCCTTTAGAATTCTGGAGGGAGGACATTTTTAGTTTAGTTGCAAGTCAGCTTGGAAAACCAGTTGGTCCTTCGAGACAAACTATGGAGAAGAAGGTAATTACCTATGCCCGGGTATGTGTCGAAATTGATTTGAATAAGCCCTTGCCTGATTCTATTGAAATTCGGTTGGGGTCAAGTTCATGGATTCAGCAACTTGACTATGAAACGTTACCGTTTCGTTGTCGCCTTTGTCATGAATATGGACATTTGCAGAGGGTGTGCCCCAAATCAAAACTTACAGAGAATTCAAAAACAGGGCCGGCTGGTGCTCCTCACACCCAAGATAAAGGGAAGGCTCCTATGAGGGAGGACACAAAGGGCTTTATCCCTGTACGAGGGCGTAACAAGGGTCGCGGCCAAAAGAGGACCTTTAAGGACAGACAGACAGATGAGGTTTTCAATAGGTTTGATGGGTTGGATGACTTGGAACAGTTTGATGGAACCATTGCTAACATGCCGGTTAGCCACGAGCTCTTGGAAGCAAAGGAAATAGGTGGGGAAGAGAACAATGTTGCTCTGATCGATCCACATGAGGGAGAGCTTGGTGTACTGATGGACACAACTACTTCTGTGAGACCTGTTGAGGAGTTGGAAACCAGTGGAGCCACGGAACTACAGGAGATTTCTGCTCATGCCCGAACCAAGGCTTGCTCCGGTAATGTTCGGCAGGAGGAGAGCAAAAGCAAGGGTTCCCCCTCCTTTTTAGGTATTCATCAAAAAACCATTAGAAAAGACACCCCAGAGAAGACTCTTAAGGTGGGAAGAAAGAAAGACCAGGAAAAGGTGAAATTAGTGGGAGAGACTTTAGTGGAGTCTGGTTCTGTGAAGACCATTGATTCCCACTTCCCTCTTCATCAGAAATGATTGTTCTTTCATGGAATGTAAGGGGGTTGAATAGCATCCCTAGACAAAAAGCTATTCGGGATTTGATTAAGTCTCATTCGCCTGAGGTGGTTTTTATTCAGGAAACTAAGTTATCCATTGATAGGATGCATGATACGGCCGCTAAGATTTGGCCGAGATGTCTTTGCCAGTGCATTGGCGCTCAAGGATGTTCTGGGGGGTTGGCTCTTTTATGGGATCCTCGCAAACTGGTCCCGCTGTGGTGGGTCTCTAGCAAATCTGCTATTTCCTTGGTGGCCACGTGTTGTGTAACTGGTGAGATTCTTCTCTTCACTAATGTTTATGCTCCGATTGATTTTATTGGAAAAAATTTGCTTTGGTCACATATAGGCTATGTCCGCTCTCTTGCCCCTCTATTCCCTTGGATTTTGGCAGGAGATTTCAACGCTGTCTTAAGTTTGGAAGAGAAGCGGGGAGGTAATCCCAAGCTCGATCCCTCGGCAGGCCTTTTAAGAAGTAACATTGAAAGCTTGAGGGTGGTGGACATCACACCTTCCAATGGGTTGTTCACTTGGAACAATAGGAGATGTGGGGCGGAAGCAATAGCGGAAAGATTAGATAGGTTTCTGGTTTCTTGTTATTGGATAGCAGACAGTTGGATCACTAGTTCAGAAATTTTGGACTGGAGGGGCTCAGATCACTGGCCAATTCTTTTGTCTGCTTCTAAGTTTCAGAGGACAAAGAATCCATCCTTTAAGTTTCAGCTTATGTGGTTGCGGGATGCTTCTCTTCAGGATTATATCATTGCTTGGTGGAGGGAAGGGAAGCCTGCTTATGGCACCGCTATGTTTTCTTTTGTCAAGCAACTACAATATGTTAAGTTTAAGCTGAAAAGGTGGAACAGAGAATGCTTTGGAAATCTCTTTGGAGCGAAGGGAGAAGCACAGCGGAGGGTGGACTATATTACTCGCCAAATCAGAGAACAGGGCTTGTCTGATGGGCTATATAGAGAAGAAGCTGCAGCAGTAAAGAATCTAGAGGAATGGGAGCTCCGTGAAGAGATCTACTGGAAGCAAAAAGCTCGAATTGATTGGCTCCAGGAAGGGGACAAAAATACAAAGTTCTTCCATAACACTGTGAAGGACAGAAGACAGGGGAGCGTTCTCAATTCTCTCATGACGGCTGAAGGGATTCTGCTTTCCTCTCATAGGGAGATTGCTTTGGAGGCTACTAGATTTTTTGGGAGTTTGTTTTCAGAAGACTCTGATCTGGCTAGGGTTGAGGAGGATTTGGTTCTGGCTTGCATTCCCTCCTTAGTCACTCCTGAAATGAATGAGGCTCTCATTAAGCCCATTACTCTATCTGAGATAGAACTTGTTGTGTTTGGAATGAAAAAGGGTAAAGCCCCGGGACTAGATGGTTTTCCTATAGAGTTTTTTCAAGCCTTTTGGGAGATTGTCAAGATGGACCTCTTTGAAGTGGTGCAGGAATCCTTTCACAACAAGCAGATGCTGAAGGCTTTGAATGCAACTTTCCTGGCTCTCATCCCAAAGAAGGAAGGAGCTAACTCCCTTAATTTCTTTAGACCTATTGCTTTGTGCAATGTGATGTACAAAATAATTACAAAAGTGATAGCTGAACGGTTAAAGCCATGGCTCAATAACCTAATATCCGAGGAGCAAGGGGGCTTTGTTACAGGATGACAAATTTTGGATGGGGTTATCATAGCGGCTGAAGCTATGCACTCTATGGCTGCCTCCAAGGAAAAAGCTATGTTCATAAAGTTGGACATGGCCAAAGCTTATGATAGGGTCAGATGGAGTTTTTTGCATAAAGTTTTACAGGCCTTTGGTTTTGGTCAGGAGTGGATCAGCTGGGTTATGAGCTGCATCACTTCACCTTCTTATGTTGTCCTGATTAATGGTGAACCTTCTGACTTATTCGGCGCGGCCAGAGGCCTTAGGCAAGGGGATCCCCTCTCCCCTTACCTTTTCATCCTGATGGCAGAAGGATTGGGAAGACTTATCAAGTCTCAAGTTAGTCAGGGAGGGATTCAAGGTTGGAAGTGGGGGCATGGCATTCCTCCTTCTTCTCACCTCCAATTTGTGGATGATACGTCTTTGATGGGTGCTGCAAGAATTCAGGAGGCAGCTAGCTTCCGAAGAGCCTTGGATATTTATGTGAAAGCCTCAGGACAGAAGATTAATGAAGAAAAGTCACAAATTTTCTTCTTCAATACCCCCGCTTCTATTCAAGTTCGGATTGCACATATCTTGAGGTTTCAAATTGGAACGCTTCCTTTAGTGTATCTTGGCATCCCTCTTTCAGACCAAAAGTTATCAAGGGGTGTATGGCAAGAGATTTTGGATAAGCTTCGAAGCAAGGTGAGTCATTGGACTCACCGATGGCTCTCAACTGCTGGTAGGATGACTCTTTTGAAGTCTGTGATCCAAGCTCTCCCGATCTACAGGTGTCTTGTGCAGTCAGCCCCTGCTGGTTTCATTAAGGACTTTGATGCCCTGTCCAGGCAATTTTTATGGACAGGTAATTTGCTTTTCGCAAAATGGAGTTTGGTCAAATGGGATTGTGTTTGCAGATCAAAGCAGGATGGTGGCCTTGGTTTGAGGAAAACAAGCTTGAACGGTTGGGCTCTTGCTGCTAAGCTATTTTGGAGATGGTGCATAAGCCAAGATCAAGGTTGGGCTAAAATCCTTAATGTTAAGTATCTTGGTGGGGTGAATGGGAAAGAGGTACCAAGGTACAGCCTGACTGGAAGAGGGTCCATGATTTGGGAGACTTTGAAGAAAGGGGCGCAGTTAGTTAAAAATGGTCTTTTCTGGATTTGCAATAGCAGTTCGGATGCCCTATTTTGGGAGGA